>VBVQ01003973.1:0-16505 GCA_011636635.1 Tetramorium simillimum
TCTTTATATTATAAGGCAAATTATAAAATAATAAGAATTTTTATTAAATTATATTATCAATTAGATAAAAGTGAATCTATCTCTTAATTTATTATTAATATTTACTTCGTAACTTTGAGCACCTTGTAAAGAATATCGTACTAAGCTAAGCCATTAATTTGAATCAGAGAGACCTTCATAATTATAATGCTAGTAATTTTCTTAACTAAGAATAATTTATCTTTTGACGCATATTGAGTCTATAATTATCAAATAAATAATAAATTTTGATTAATATGAAGAAATTAAGAGTTAGTATAAATTCTTTATATATAAAATCTAAAGTTTGAAATATTAGCAATTTAATTGAAAATGAAACAACGGTTTAAACTAAAATTGAATAATAGAATATTATTTAAATAATAATATCACATATCAACAACATTTAGCTATTAAATTATTTTAATGCATGAATTTGCATAAGTATATAAATCTTTTAATTGCTAATATCTATTGATTGACAATTGTTAAATACATACATATCCTGCTTTGTTTGCAATAACAACTATAAGAATATTGCTGTTATTTGTTACTCTCTTAAGATATTATGATGTGAAATAATCAGCGTATTATTCTCAATCTAATTTCATTGAATATAATTGGTTATAATTGCAATAAAATAAATTGCAATTTTCTACAATTTGTAACGAAAACTATAATTCAAATTATGATACAAAATAAATGTCATAATAAAATTTAATTGTTGCTGAAAAAACCTTTCTAAGAGTTAATCCTAAAAATATAAACCGTAATATAATTTATTGTAATATAAACTGTAATATAATTATATAATCTAAAAAAATATAATAAATTATATAATATAATTATATCATATTGTAATATAATATTTTTAATTACAAAGTTAATACTTACAATTAGTTAAAGATTAATAATATTGTGATTTTAATATTATTACTATGACGTTATGAGTTACTAATGCACAATATCATAAATTACAGTTAATAAGTTAAAGAAGATACAATTTTTCTATTACTGTGAATACTAATAGATGCTCGTTTGTTTTGATGATAATCCCATTACCGCTTCATGGGCCATTATTCTGTGAACCGTGATATCTTAGTTGCCTAGTTTTCGTAGCTGCAACTAGATATAATCCGGTAACATTGCGTAAGTGTTTAGAAACTGTTCTACCTGTTGCGATGGCTTTGTAAACTACTATAAAATGAAAAGGATTCGCTAAAGCTTAAGTCATATTTCAAATCGATACGTTATTTAAACTACCTGTTTAAATATTTAATCCATCTTTCTCATCGAATTTATTCATGAATCTAATTATTCTTTATTATAGCCAATCAAATTTCAAATTATTCTAACAACAGATTTTCTGACACAATATTGATTAACTTATATAGGATTGGATTGTATAGATTTATCTGGAGCTACTATAAGCTCTTATAAAATGACTTCTTTCGTATTTTAAGTTTTACATTTTTTGAGATATATTTAATGTTTAATTTGATACTTTTATTTTATCTTTTTCACATTTATTTTATATTCAAAATACAATATTTTCATAACAATTGCATAATATATTAAATTAGCTTATATCGATAAAGTATATAGCTGAAAACGTATTTCGACTGATTGCTATTATTATCTACAATGTATTCTTGCCTCATTATAAATCACACACATATAAACAATTTATAAATACGTATTACGATTATATGGTAAGTATATTATTTCTTATTTTAATATTTTGCAATTAAATTTGCAATTATATGCAATTATATGCAATTATTCATTATTATATTTGCTATTATGTAAAAAATATGATTTTTTAAAAATTATTTTTAATTTTTTAACAAAAAACTTATTTTAGATAAAAAAGATTGTATTAAGCTAATAGTGTTTTGTAAACAGGAGTAAGAAATCATAATGAATATATTATAATAGTTTTTGTAAAGTAAGACTATGACGATTGCAGTAGTTAGATATCTGCATTCCATATTTATTGCCCCTCCTAGACACTTTGGTAAATGTAGTAATTTCTTGGAACGTTAAGCGCAGTCTGCCGCTGTTATTCATCATCTAGAGTGGTTATTCGGCCAATTACATTTACTGTGAATGTATTTGTGTAATTTCACGTTTACGCCTTGCTCACCGTACATATGTGGTGCATTTTCTGTGTTTCAATGAATTTATCAAAATTCAAATTAATACTATTTCTATCAACATATCATATTGCTTCTGTTTCTAATAATAAGCAAGAAAGCATAATTATTTATATGCTTTCTGTTTTTACAAATATTTATGCTTATTTCGTTTTATATCGTTTATATAAACAATTAGCATATTGCACATTACATAAAAATCATGATTATTAACAATTATATAAAAAATTGAACAAATATCGATTTCAATAATATCTTATTTTAAAAAAGAGAAAAGATGTTTAAAATAATATTGCAAGAGTAATATTATGTAATGCGTGAGTCAAGTTAAATTACACTGATACTGTAATTACGTTTCATATTACACGTCATAGTCACGTTGTGGCGATAAAATCGTTGAAAGGAAAACTGCTCTTATCTTTGTCGCGATTGTGGAATGGAGACGTCTGGCAAGCGTCAAGCGTGACTAGTAGTTAACAGGATGACCGTATTTCCTGCTAGAGAGGAGATCGATCGAGGCGAGAATCGAAATTGCGATGGCCTAGAGAATAATCGAGGGCGAAGACTCGAATGGTAGAACCACGTAATGGCGGTGAGCCGGCCAATATTGAGTTATGCTAGACCGGGATTGGCACCGAATACTAGATCGAGCGACATTACGCATTTAGGTATTGCGGATGAACGGCCGCAAGCTGACAGAGCTTGATCCCCGCGTCAAATTCTATAAATGGCGAACACGTTCATAGCAAGATTTATGAATTTCTTTGCATATGGGGAACGTCAATTTTCCTATGTATACAATACATTTTTATCAGATGATTTAATTTTATATAGACGATAGGAAGCTTTCTTCTTTTATATTAAAAAAATGGAATATAACGTATGTACGTAATAAGATCAGACATTCAAAAAGTAGTAATTACCTCCAACAAATAGGCATTCTGTTTAATACAATTGACGGGAAATTGTAGTGGACTTTGATTTTCTCAGTTCGTCCACGATCAATTTCTATATTGAAACCCTTCAATAAAGCCTCTTCGTGCATGGGAAGCCACAATGCTGAAAGTTGTAAACAAGCAATCTCAATTATTATGATGAAATGATATTATCACGAAAGATCATATTAGTTAGGTATAAATTACATTCTAACTCTAATAATGCTCTTAATTAAATTCATTAAATGCATTAATTACATAATGTATACACAATGTTGTATAATGATAAATTAATTTAATTTGTAGTTAACTAATTTAAAAATAGTTAATTTATAGGTTTAAGAAATTTATATTTTAATTTAAATAGAGAAGATATTATACATAGAAAAAAATATTGCATTCAGTTTAAACACATAAAAATAGGTGATATTTTATGCACGTTTTTTCATCTTTTTTTTATATTTACGGTTCAGCGAGAGCTGCCAGCACCACGAGAGAAAAGTGCAACAACCGTATGTCTGTAAAATTAATAGCTTGTTCACAAGACTGGAAAATACTGGAAACAATCATGGGAAAGAATCTCATATGCTTGCTATCTCATTAAAATCTATTTATTTCTAATGCAAGAGTTCACGCATATAGTGAACTTCATTAAAAAATAAAGTATATACAACATAATTATTGTATATGTATCCATAAATATATATACATATATACATATCAGTTACATTATAGCCGCGTATTATTTTTTAATATCATTATTTTATAAAAAATAAAATATTAACTTTTATAATTTAACAACTTTCATATTAATACAATATTATACATGACAGATATCTCATCGATAAAGCAATTTGAAAATTTCTCTAAGAGACTCTGCAGTCTTCTAATTTTATTATACTATATCGCGATTCTTAAATAATATAATTATAATAAAAATTTGTATTATATGATTACTTGTTTGAAATATTTATATTACTTTCTTTTTTTAAATAAAATTAGAATTATTGTGTAACGAAAAAATTTGTATTGTCATCGTTCGCATTACTTAAAATCTCTCCTTGATTACTAGTAGTAATATCTATCAGATTGAAGATAAAGATTCTTTCGGGAGATAAGACTAAGATCGATAAAATTAATATTTAGAAAGTTTATTTTAGAATCTGTAAAAATTGGATTATCCGAAGCTCTTTAATCCAAGAAGGATGTCATCTGATTTGGTACACGCGACGTTATACTACACCGTATAATTTGACAATGACCTAATTAGAGTGTGAGCTTGTGCCTCTGTTGTGTAATTTACACATAGTGAAGCGTAAATTAGGACCCTTGCAAATTTCAACCCGTAAGTTACATTATAGCGATGCTCATCTCCACATAATGCAAATTCAGCATATATATTATACGATATTTAGATAACATATTATATATGCTTTAAATGCTTTATTTAATGATATAATATACTACACTATTAGATACACATAAAGACTTAAAATTATCCTATTTTATGTACTTTAACTGTTTTATTTTTAAAATTACGTATATTTCATAATTAATATTAAAACTTTTTTAATTAATTATGTTTCCTTATTATATAAATACATAATTATACAGATACAGATTTGTGATGTTGATAAAGTATTTTATTATACACATTATTATATTAAATAAATTATATGAATATATTGAATTATCTTTCTATAAAAGCGCATAATATAGATAATGTAAAAATTGAATAGTTGTCAAAGGATAAATATATGAATCTATTGGCTAGCAAGTTCTAAGCTTCTCGCGCTTATACCAGTAATCTATTTTTGTAACCTTATCCGGGGTCGAAACAATGTGAAGGGTCCGTGAAAAGGGGATCGATTCAATAGCAAAGTAATATCTCAGCGACCTTCTAGCTGTTAATAGAGGTATTGTGATTATAAATAAAACATATAGATCTAAACATACCACTACAGAAAGCTTGATCCATTTCAATGATCTTTATCTTTTGAGATTAATAAGTATTTTTTGACAACGTCAAATTTCTCAAATTTAAAATAAGATCTTTTCAATATTAATTTTTACAGATAAGAAACGTTATCACATATGGAAGAATAACGAATTTGTATATTATTTTAAATTTAATTAATTTTCATCTCTCTCTCTCTCTCTCTCTCTTTCTCTCTCATTTAAAAAAATGACATTTTATATGTAAATTATTCTTTTGCTGCAGAATATTACTTTAGTACAATTTTAATAAAAGTGTAAGAATATGTATTATTTTTTATAAAGGCCAATATATTTTTTCGATAAATCGATACATCGGGTTGGAATTCATAGTCTGGCCAGGCCAGCGCGCATTATGCAAAGCCATCATATCAAAATTTCCTCAGCCACGAAATTAAAAAAGAAAGATGCCACCAGCTTTCTCTCCTTTCCCCTCTTCATTTACTCGCGTAAAGATATTCCACGGTCAACTCTACACATCCACGTGTAAACAGCGTAAACCGGGGGTGCTTAAATTTTCACATAGCGCCGCCCTTTCGTAGTCTCCACCGGTTGACCTGTGAGAGAATTTATATACCGAAGGAATACGCCATAGTTCTCTTTCATTCTTTCCTTCATGCATTCGCGATGCTTTTACCCACCTTTCATAAACCAGCGCCGTTTTATCATCGCATTTTATCATACCTTTCTGCTCAAGATACGCGCGCTCTCTCTTGAGTACACAAAAGTGTTTTTAAAATATTCATAATACATGCGTACCCTTTCAAGACATTGCAGCTTCAATCTTACGTAATGACGTTATAATATAGTCAAAAGAAACGTTGATTTAAGTAGGACTAAAAGAATTCCCTGGAAAAATACCCAATTTGTACCTTTATCTTTTTTTCAAGATGTTAATTCGACCGTGAAAGACTATATATATAAAACAATGTGATCAATTATATTGAATTTGTCATTTTCAATTTTACATCAATGCTACAATAAATATATGGCTTTCTCCAGACTGAATTTCGGTATTACGGATGACAAATGGGCATAGAGCATACATTGATGGACAGCAGAACAATGTAGAAGCTTCATTGAGCTTCGAACGGCTTCGCAAAGCTTTGTGCATTTGCAATTCCCCGAAGGAGAGCTGTTCAATCTATTATGCTACGTACGGTTGTCAAAGATTATTTGGTTGTATCGTACGTGATACCAGCTGCTTAATTGAATTAACGGGTGTAGACAGTGATTATAAATGCTTATACAAATTGAATATAATTAATGAAAAACTATATACATATGTGTATATAATATATATATTTTTGTAATATATATTTGCAATCGATATTTATTGGACAAAATAAATTGTGTGTGAAAATATATATTTTCATAATTATATCTTTAAATATCGACTCACTTTTCGCCTTATTTTATTAATTAACATTTATAATTATACATTAATTTTATCTAATATATCGATGAAGTGAAATATAAGCTGTACGATGCTAAAGAAAATATTAGTCAAGAAATAGCTTGGGAGCAGATCTTGTTAATTTGAAAATAAATTATTTGCGACTATGGGGACAGGCGAGTATAAAACGGTACTAAAACAAATATTAGTAAGAATTGGATATTTTAGAGGGAAGACTCTTGTTAATTTCACAATAAATTATTCGCGCGCGAACACAGAGATAAGCGAGCAAAAGGACGGATAATGAGGGCTGATACTCCGTGTTTCGCGAGGGGTAAACGAGCCACTTCCTAAGGGGTAAACTCGATCGACGTTTGCTAAAGACGGTGGATTTGTGCGGGCGCCACGTCAAGCTATGTATCCTACCTAACTGCGCTTCGCGTTTCGAGGTGGACTAATTTATGCGCGGTAAGTCGCCCAGCTTTAGTGAAACGCTACGCTATATGGCGTAACTTACATGTGCACGTGACGTATCTGCGATGTAAATCGTACTGCGAATCTATGGTACACGTGCGGTATCTCCATGTTCTTCAGGACAGGTCTACTGAAAATTATAGGCCCGTCTCTTCCTGCCGGGGACCCACCCCGTAAAAGACGCTACGATCGCGGAAGATTTGTTGAAGGTGGCGGGTCGTCTTCCTGACTCGGCCTTCACGAGGGACAAGTTTGGTCTCGGCTCTTACTCAGGGTCGACTTCGTTCATCGCACGTATATAAGGTTTGGGAGTTTAAAGCCTGATTTATCGCGACGACCAGGAGGGCACGCCGAAATGTGAGCAGACAGGCCAGCGTGCAGGGCGACAAGAGTACAGAGATGTGATCTATGGATACTAAGTCTATTTCGGATTATCTCACACGGGAACGCATCTCCGTGTAATGCGTTGACGTCACGAGAACGTCGGGACAATATTGTACTACGTTGATATAGAGCTTGTCATGCGTAGGCATGCAAAGTAATCTCCTTATAAGAATGTAGATATTTTTATATTTTTGTATACTTAGCATAAGTTATTTTGATAAATATGTACATTTATCTAAATATTTCTGAAGAGTTACTTCTAAATTTATATAAAATGTTAATATGCGCGAGAGATTCAGTTGGATAAATATAAATATAAAAATTTTAACATGCACAAATATTGAATAAGATTTTTATTACTATGAAAGATATGCACAAAAGATATTTTATTTTTAATTATTCTTTTTAAATATTACTTTATTATGTAATATATAATTTCGCATCTTTAAATTTTATTGTACTTTTCATTAACAATGTCGTTCAAATTTGCATTTAGGTACTTTACAAAGTTCGATCTACCGTTCGATCATTTGTATCTTTTAATTTCTCCTCGTTTTTTTTTTAGTTATCCTCTCTTAGTTTATCTCTCACTCGCTCATAGCAAAATCCACATTGGGGAGAATCCAAGAAACCAGGACGAAAATTGGAAGAAAAGAAAAGTGGCCAATCGAGATGGTCGTGAGGTAAAACTTAGGGGAAACGAAGTAATGTGAAGGGATGGTCGCCCCAGGAGATAAAAGTAGATTTTGGATAGCACTCTGGTCTACAACGACGACGTCGCGATGAGTGGAAGAGCTTCTTTTTAGATCAGAGTCGATGGAATGTTTGCTCACTCGAAGAATGTTGACGTTACGTGACACATAAAGATAATTTAATATAATCAAAAGCAGAATATATTTTCAGCTATGTAACACTATCGTTTTAATATCGTTTTATGAGAATATGCCAATTGTGTTTTTAATATTTATTTATGATTATTTAAATAAATATAAAATAAAATCTATTTTACGTTTTTTTCATTTCGGTGCGTTATTGTAATAGACAACAATTTCAATATCTATTTTGTTTAATTGATTTGTTGTTATTATTATAGTTGAGATACTTTATTTTATTTTTCTAAGAAATTCACGTTTTTCACATTATTCTGTTTTATTTTCTCAATTTTCTTGAAAATATTCTTAAAAATTGAAATGTTTATATATAAATCAATTTTTCACGTACACGTCATGGCACAATTTCATATTCTTTTATTCTACCCTTATAATTCCAGCATAGGCTATTCCGCTAAATCGCAGATAGGATGTAAGTAAGGGTGAAAAAGAAAAATTGTAATCGATAAGCCGCGCGATTCCTTTTTTAGAGGACAAGCTATCTCTACAGTTACGTGACGTGAACATGGTAATTTTGGGCCATCCAACTATGTCAAAAGCTTCCTAGACGTTCCTAACGTCACTGTACATACTACAATTGCGTCTTGAATTAACCCAATATAAACTTCAAAGGTCACAGAGTCTATACTACGAAGATAGCAAATAAGTATGTGCTCTTATATTGCAATATCACAGAGAACCGCAGTAACTGTTCATTATATTCTAACATAGGTTAATTGAACTTGATACACAAAAGTAAAAAAGAATAATTCTTTACTCATATAGAACAACAAAATTGTAATCAAATTATAAGCAATGCAAATAAGAATATCTTTAAAACTAAGTTAAATGCAAATAAACTATTATTTTTTTATTGTTTACATTGGATAAGAAAAATTATGTGTAATCTTTTAATCTTATCTCAAAGAGAGATAATAAAAATTGTTCATAAAATTTTGCAGTTTTATATTTTAACGCAAGTAAAAAGTACTTACTTTATAAATATCTTTCCTTCTGATATAAATTTTATATTTCTTATACACATACGTATGAGTATACCTATATACAAAATTTAATCTCTTCTTATATCGAAAATATGTACGTATCTAAATTTCCACTCGTATTACTTTTCCAGTCAAAATCACAGAAAGATATATTTGTTTCCATATTTTATTGAGTTACGTAGTTTTCTCTCTGTAACGCAGCCGAAGGATAACAAAGGGAGACCTAGGTAGGATCGTAAAACTTGCGGATATAAATATTAATCCCAACTTTTTTTATATACCGAAAGATATAAGTCCATCTCTGCTTTCAACGAGCCATCATGCGATGAATTATATTTTTAGGCAAGGGATGCATGACTTTGATACATTTCTTTTCTTCGTAGCGGCTTCTTCTTCCTTCGAAAATTTTCTAACTCACGAAACTGCTTGAACTTTATCTTGGGCCGTTGAGCTTATTCTCATTTTGTACTTTTCTCTTTCATTCGCAGTATCGCGAAGAGTTATGGCAATACCGAACACAGTTTCCACCGTCTACTTGATAATAACGCGAAATTGATTACGGTTTTATCAATTTCGAGTCGATTGCACTGCCGAACTTCAATAACTTTTAACGGTGTGCTGCAAACACATTGCTATCGTGAATACATAGCAAAATTTGATTACTTCTTCATTTATATGAACGAACATGATACTGCATTTACAGTAGAACTTTTTATGCAATTATTTTAAGGAACTTTTACAAAAATGTAGTACAGTTTTTATTAAATGTGCACATCTAAGTTCTTTTACAATAATAATAAATCTTTCGGCAAAAGTTTTCGTTTCAGGACATTTTATTTCGATAAATCTTTGAGGAATTATGGGGTATTCACCATTTTCTCTTTATATATATATATATATATGTGTGTGTGTGTGTGTGTGTGTGTGTGTGTGTGTGTGTGTGTGTGTATGTATAGATCCTTGATCGTTAAGAGAATTCACATATGCATACGAAGCATACAGCTTGGAACTTCTTCGGTTTCGAAGCAATTTCAAAGAACTTCGTCTGAGCGAGACAAGTAGCTTTACGAGCGATCTAGTAGCCATTTTATCACCCTCACTTACATTGAGTGGTGTGTTTGTGAACCTGGTGGTAGGGTTGTAACGACTGTAAAGTGCACAAGTACATCGACGTAAATTTTCGAAATTGGTGGTCTCGTTAATTGTTGGCACACTGCAGTCAGTCGTTAGATCTTAGTTAAGATAAAGGAGCAATTGTGGTAGAGCTCAACATCGAATTCTATATATTTTCCGATCTCCATTGAGACAATTGGAACCCGCTGTCACATGAATTTATAGGCAGTCATCATAGAATCCGCATTAAATCCAGAAAAATGAGCTCATTAAGTCTTAATTCCTCTTCGATCTGACCTCAATTCAATGCGATAAGTTAGAAAGTTAGTTACTGCAGTTATCATATCCGATAAAAAATACTATTTAGATATAATAAAATATATTGCCATATTTTACATTATCTTTTCATATGTTTATGTTTTCGCTCCAAGAACTATTTTTACATTTTTAAAATACATTTTTGAAATTAATTTAAATCTAGAGTTAGCATCTTATGCTAAATATGTATAATAAGAATTTTACAAGAGAAATGTGAATAGAAATTCATCGCTTGTGCTTTTAAATATAATAAATATTAACTTTAAATGTCAATCAAAATTTGCATTTTGCTTTTTCATTCTTTCTTTTTTCTGTTTTGGCGCAACTCATGTATCTTATGTTATCATTCAGACGAAATTTCGTGCACAAACACAACTAATTGCATGTGTTTCTTCTTTGCCTGTTTCAGATACTAACACAACCGAACTCACAACACACTAACCAACTACGTCTTTCGAGAACAAGCATTATGATCTTGTTCAGGGTCTCACGCCAACGCCCTAAGTCCTGAATGTGAAAAGGGTTTATTGCATTCTGTGCAATAAAGGACAGGTCGGGGAAAGCCCGCATTATTCAATGAATAAATTTGTCAAGCTATCAAATAAATCGTGGGTCACTACAATCTAGCCTACGGATATTTTATTGTGGAAATTGATTTGAATCTCTTATTTCTAAAAGAAATAGATGACGCGTATGAAGTGCTGGAAAAAGTGTTAGGGTGAGCAATTTACTAGAATTTTCAGAAAAAAACTTTTGTTAAACATATCTGTTTAATTTAAATTACTTTAATAAAACCTGATATAAATACAGTGTAATGCACTTGTTGAACTTGATAAAATCTTTGATAAGATATTGGCAGATCAGTCAATACTCATCAACTAACAACTAGGCAGCTAAGTAATATAATTCGAAATCTTTATATTAAATGAAAACCGTGTAAAAAGAATTATATATTAAAATTGTAATGGATAAAAGCGCAGAAAACTTCTTCCGCTGTAAATTCCGCTGTAATTGCGATTTTTGTAAATTGTCGACCATTTGACGTGAATTTTGAGGGAGCAGGTGTATCTGGCCGGAAAGTCCGTTTCTAGTGGAAGCAGACGGAACACGGAAAGCGCGGAAAAAGCAAGAAAATTCGCTGACATCGCATGTCCATATGTACAGCTTCTATTGAGAAATCGATCGCAGCGGCAGTCACTAAAGCGAACAAAAAAAATCTGTATAATATATTATAAATCTATAAAAATGTGCTAATGTGATTGCGCGTATTTATATATTTATATAAAATTATAACAAACTCTATATATCATGTAAAATTACAGCAGAAGTAAAAGAAAAAAAAAAGAAAAACGTATTTGAGGCGCGTAAAAGAACAAAAGTTATGTTGATAAAACGAGAAAGAAATGATGCGCTAGTTAGGGTGACAACCCTACGAAATGCCTTGCAGAATTCCTCGTGGAAGGCTGCGGCAATTCCGGCGACGTAAACGAGCGGGGCCTTCGTCGAGAGGAAGAGGCTCCGCGGGAAGAGGGCCGCGCAAACGTACCTCTGGGTCCGTCGTGGTGTTGTCCGCCGGGGGCGGTGGCAGTGGAGGCGGAGGAGGTTGCAGACGTCGTGATTTGGAACGTCGAACGGGTGGCGGTCGGGGTGTTCCCTGTCTCGCCACCATCAGCTCTTCTGTCGCAGGAACCGCGGGGGGTTGCGGCCCCGTGGTGGGGCTCCCCTCCTACAAAAAGCGCCAAGGTATTACGGCGTTTCATCGTAATTGACGAGTAGAAGTTCCAGTAAATGCGAAAAATCATATTTCACATTGCAAAAACAGAAATATTTTGAATGTCATGGTTTTAGAAATATTATTTATTAATTCAATGAAACTTAAAACTTTAATATAACTATGAAGTTAATTAAAAATTTAGCAACATTATTATATAAAATGTAACAATTTTCTCTTTGTAATTTAGATATATAAGTAATGTATAAATTTTTTATTTGATTTATCCTTAAGAATTCAGAATGTCTCCAATGTCCAAGTTAATTATCTACGCGTGAAATATGACATATATTCACGTTATATATTTAAAGCAAACAGCACCCTTGAGAACGTCTATATATTACGTTATGATACTATCGCTCTTCGTCATTTGATATACATAAACTCTTCCAACTAAAAAATTGTAACTCAGAAACTGAGCAGTTTTAAATCATAAGTTCATATCTTTTTTAAAATAATTCAGGCTCCTCTTATTTAGAGTGATCAGATCTTTATATTGCAAAAGAATATATTTCAACATATTCCAAGCAATAAGTCAGAAAATTCAAATTTATTAAAAATACGATTTATTTTAAGGGCCGAATAGATAACGAATAATAAAAATGTCTATAAAAGCGGATCGTCAACATTTAAATCTGGTTATCTTAACCGTTGTTCGGTTTCTCACTTATATAAAAAGTACTTATGGACTGCTAAGTCAATGCATTGAAGTCTGATCACATTGTAAACTCTCGAAGGCAGTGGTACTGTCTGGGGCCGCGGAAGTCGTGGACGCGGCAGAGGTCGCGGGGGCGGCGCGAACCTCTTTGGTTCTGGCGTCGCCCCCGCGAATTACGCACCAGGACTGCAGGGCGTTGCGCCTGGGCTGCGGGAGGTCGTGAACATCCTCGGCAAGAGGAATCAAGTTGGCACCCTATCGGGCGTAGGCCCGCCGCCGGGAACGCTGGATAACGATAGCACATGCGATGAGGAGGGGACTTCCACCAAAAGACCACCAAGGCCTCTCTACAGGAGGTTAATCAACTACGTGAGGCAAGCTTGGACCGGCGTCAAATTCGCCCTAGGTACATTTATTCCAGATTTATCAATGTAGAAATTGTTATATTTTACATAGGAAATGAATTTTTTATTGAATATTTTTACTAACTTAGCAGATGAAAAAAAATTGAATTGTATACTTAATATATTTCTTTTTTCATGGCTGAAATTAAAATATAATCTTTAATGTGATAGCTATGACACAAATTAAAAAAAAAATCTGATAAGTTAATGCCAGTTGTGCTTCAATTCTATATTATGTTTACGTGGGTAGTAATATCACGTACACGCAAAATTATTAATATATACAATATGTACCCGGCAGCGATAAATTTGTGAAACAACTCTATATGTGCATATGTGAAAATGTTATGTTGAAAGAAATAACTTTTCTCTTCTCTCATGTATTCGAGGATCGAGAAATCATAAGGGAATAACATTTTACATTTTATAAACCTGAATGTATTCGATGAACCGATGTCAGTGTACTTTATATGCTGTTTTCTATTGGACAACCAGTAAAAGAGTGACTCGCGTATTCGTTCGTGAAACGTGAAGACCTCCAGGGTTTTCCTGACACTTTAACCAACACTGCACGCTACTCACGTGTCTTATTGGTCATCTATGTTGCATGATACTTGCACCTACGTAGTTTGCTTGCCTTCTCATTAAAGTGTATCTTTTTTTCGATTGACCTTATTCGGATCCACCAATAAACTAGAGCAATCAACAACCTGATAAGTTCATAGTTTAGCCTTTACCAATGAAATCAAAAAAGATTTTTACATTATTGATATACATATATTTTGAAATATTTCATAAACTTTTATATTATTTATCTCAAAACATTGTTTATACGTATAAACGTATATTGTATATGTGAAGGAATAAATTTTTCTGACAATAAATAAGTTGTAATCTATTTTTAATAAACATATAATGATCGATGATTTTTTCAAATAAAATATATTTTATTAAAATTTTATACAATATGTTTAAAAACATTGCACATAAATATTTATTATGCGCAGAAAATAATGAAATTTATAATATATACACATAGCTAATTAACTGTTGTATACCAAAGTTATTGCATATAATTTAGATTTTGGAATGTATGTAAGAAGGGGTGAAAGAAGTTCATTCATGCGACATCTTTGTATATTAATTAGTGTCAGAAATAGTTAGCAGCTCTAGGATGAAATATCATTCAGATGTAAGATGAAAAATATTGTTAATCTGATAGAAATTCTTCAAAATCATCAAATATTTATATTTATATTATCATGCATGGCGAGTAGGTTCACAGTAACTTATGCTATTGTTTCACGTGGTCGCCAAAGGCGTGCTTTCATCACGCAATACTCTAGAGACCGACGGAATATCTACGCAACATATCCTGGGGATTCGGGGTCGCAAACTTCATGAAAATTCATATAGTCCAGGTGCGGTTTCATCCGCAAATTACATTTTCACAAACAAATTTATGAGGGAAATATCTGGAACCAACATCGTCATTCGTATGACGTATCAGTGCGAAGGACGGTGAAATACCGTTCGCAAACGCTTGCCTTGCATTTGTTATCTGTTGGTTGCTCTCAACCATAACTTTATTGGAATGACATATTTATCGGATCAGTATTGCAAAAACATGCTTAGTACATGTATTTATGTATTAATTCTAGCTAATTGATTAAGCGGATAATAATTATTAATTTATTTTTAACAGTTGGCAAATCTGCTCATATTGATGTAATGTACAATATGTAATATCAGTTTAATTATGTTATTTTTTACATTTATTTTTAAAACATATTTAAAAAACTATGTTTTGAAGAATATTATACATTAAAATATAAATATTTATTCTTTGTATTTATTTTATAAAGATTTTTCATACTTTAGATTAATTATAATTGGATGCAAAAGCAATTCTTTTATATTCATGCAGAAAATGTATATAAAAATTACATATTCTCGTAATAAATGCCAAGCATCATGCCAAATATATTATATTCAACTACAGCTTACGATATACATTAATGTCCAGTAAACAGTATTAATAATGATTATATTTGTACGTGACTATGCATTATTATTGGAATAACGGTTAAATAAGTAAATTACATATATTACATATGCAATCTATAAAACTGTCTTTTATATTATCAAAATGCATTATTGAAATCTTAAAGAACAAAGTTTAATTTTATATAATATTAATCTACTAATCTTAGAAAGATAAATAGAGGCCTATATTCTCTTATTTATTAATATATATTTTAATTTATATTTACAAATATGATAATGCCAATACTACAATATATTTATATTTTAGATATAACCATAGTCAAATATTAAGCGGCGATACGATTTAGATTGCACTCAACCACGTATTAATTGAGGTTTCGTTTGGTCGCAGTTGAATTTAAATGAGATGAAATAAAATCTATTGCAGCGAAAACAGCGGAATGATAAAACGTTGCACAATATAAAATGACTATAGTCACGTACATTGTTAACTGAGCACTCTTAATAAGCACTGTGAATTTATTGCTTGGAAAAGATTTCAGCATACAAACAAAGTTAATTAATCATAAAGAAAGCCATTCATTGAAAATCTTATTAAAATTATTTAACGAAATCAACAGAAATAAATTATTTTATATATTTTTATACATATTATATATATGTATATTTTATAAATTATATATGAAACATGCGCATTTTGATTAAAAAACGGTAATATCAAAATTAGAAAAAAAATTTGTCAAAATAAAATATTAAAAGTTCTTTGTATTTATTTATATATACATATCATTATTTTCCAAGATATACAAAAGATATTTAACATTTTCATTTCTTTTAAAATTGTTAAAAGAGTTATTATAGAAATTGTTGTGATAAAAATGTTAAATTATTTCTAAATTAATTATTTTCGCAAATATTTTTATATGCAAAACATAATTGATACCATTATTTTAATTAATTGCTCATATTTATTAAAGTGAAAATTTTTTGCAGTTTCTAATAT
>VBVQ01003974.1:0-16500 GCA_011636635.1 Tetramorium simillimum
ATTAAAAACTATCCAAAGTAATCCATTGAAATAATAATGAAGATAAGTATTATCTTTTTTATCTGTTAATAACAAAAACTTTAATAATAACTTTGGTATAAATTTATTAATATATTCTACAATGTTTTTCAGATTTTTAGCATTTTCAATTTACATTTATTATAATTACTACATAATTAATTATTTCACATTTATAATAATGTAATTAAAAATACATTTATTTCTCATTTTCTAAAAGAGAAAACTCGAGAGAATTTAGAAGAAATGCTGTTTGTTATCTGAAACTCTTCTCCGAAGACGGAGGGGATATGTTACTTATGCTTATAAATTATATATTACAAAATCTTTACGATGTTGTTGGCTACATAAGTGGTTATGTGTATATTCTGCATTAATATGTTAACTTCTTCCTCGTTGCGACGAGTAAGGGGAAGCTCGTGGGAAAATTTAAGAAACTTTCGGCGAGCCCGCATTCGCTCTCACCGGTGTTACACCGTTACAACTCATTACGGTATCCAGCATCATGAGAGCTTCATTGTCAAGCTCTGCACCCTAGACATCGTGGACTGATGCCTCAGCTTAATTGGAGTGTTACATACTCCGTTTTCTCTCCGCCGTTTCTCGCTCCTTTCTCTCTCTCTCTCTCTCTCTCTCTCTCTCTTGCTGCGAGCACGAGCAAGCGCCGTCTCTGAACTTGTCACAAATTCGACGAGGTGTTGCTATCTACTGAATTTGGGAGAGATGGACGGGGGAATTAATTGTATAAACGTTTAACTTCTACCTGGCGCAACGCTCGACTCATTATCTAGAGCACGGACGTACCAAGAGTCGTTGAGTTCTGAAAACATGATGAAGTAATGTTTGCGATACAATGCATTACATCACGTTTTGATATTTCTGACGCTAGAAGATTGGCGTTAGTAATATATAAATAATTGTGCTTAATTATTTGAAATTGTGAGATGAATAAACAATTACCTACTTGCTTTTTACATGTTGCGCAGCGCAACACAATTCGTCGCAAATTCCGCGCTTGTTTTAATACAATTGCTATTGTAATTATTATGAATACGAATGTATTTATTATTAAATAATTAATTGAAGGTTTATAATAGCATTCCCAAACGATTAATGCTATCTTTATTACTTTTAGAACAAAGAGAACTCTTGATATTCAGTACAATGAATAAGGTTCATTATTCAAGGTAATTTTCGAAATATTCTATCATTTAAAAACATTTATATAAAGCTGTCAATAATATTGCTTCTGTATAATGATTTATTGTTGCATAAAAGCTAAAAAAATCGATACATACTGACATTTTGCTCATCTCGTTCATTTCAAAATAATTTTTAGAATTCTAAAATTTCATATTAAGTTCATGTTAAAGCTTATATGAAATTTATATTAAGCACATGCAAATATCAATTTTAACAAAATCCTATTTTATTCTATATATAAAACAATTTATACGTGTATATTACATATGCATATAAATACGTTAAATACATATATTAGACAAAATGAAAATTTTCAGTGAATATATTATGTATAATATAATATACTTTTACGAGATATGTTACGAGATATTTTCTCAGATATGTTTATTTAAAATTATGTTAAATCTCAAATATATATAACGTATTTAGAGAGAAAGAGAGAGAGAGAGAGAGGGGGGGGAGATGTGTGCTAATTATTAAATATAAATAAAACTGAAAATGAAATATAATTTTTAACATGTTCTGATTGTTATTGAACGAAACATAAAATTAAAATATTAAAATATTAAAATAAACATTAAAATAAATTTAGTTTTGCAGATTATATAAAAATATAAAGAGTTAACTTAACGAGCTTATCTTTTATTCCTTGTTGTTTTTTACATTGAATATAATTAATTTCGTTGATAAAAAAAAGACAATTGTATTTCTCGTATGCACAGCACAAAAATAAATTTGAATTGTGATGACGTAGGCACAATGCTCTTCATATTCCAGTGCAAGTTTTATATTCTAGTGCCTTAGCGTACTCTTAGCCGTTTAAATAAGAGCAAAGGGAATAACTCGCAGAAACATAATTAAAAATCCGACGCAAAACTGAAAATATGCTTTGCCATAAAAAAAAATTAAAAACTAAAGCAAAAAGAAGAAAAAATATAAAAATTTAGGCTGTAAACTCCACGGGTTTGTGGAGTTCTAAAGAAGTAGGGGAAATGCGTCACGCGACGACGACTCGTTTTAATTAAATGCCTGTAATTACGTTTCCCGCTAATTGCTGTGCGATGTCCTCAGAAGCGTTATACCGCTCGGTCAAAAGAAAATTGGAATCTTGCCAAACTCTTCGTCGATGTCCTTTTTTTTCCCTCTACCATCCAGTGATGTCAAATAGCTCGTAAGTATCCTCGCGCGAACGTAGCGGCACGTGTTTTCGCAATTAGTCAACGAAAATGCACCAAGTCGCTCGGTCCCAATTTTCATGGTGCTTCCAACTCGACGTCTCGAATAAAACTGCCAGATGCAATTAGCGGTGCGTTAATACGAAAAATGTATATTTAAAAAAAAAGTAGACGTCTTCTCAAATAATTAAATTCACGTTTGTAGATTAAACCGAAAATCGTAATCACATCACTCTAGGTACATACGTTTGTAGCGATTCGCGAAAATCACAATTAAACGACTCAACTGTTTTATTTCTAATTGTAAGAGCGTCTATTTCTCTTTCCCGCGCTTTCTCTTTGAACGCAGCTTCAAGAGACGAAATACATAAGATTACATAGAATGTTATATACCGTGCTTCACCGTAGTCTCTCGCACAGACAACACTAACTTGAATTCCATTTAACACTCCAGATGATTCCATTCTGCCTCGCTTCCTTTTCTCATCGATCTATTACGCGTTCTATGGCGTACAATTACCAGGCAGGAACAGACTGGTTTGCCTTACTACGTACATGAATTTACTCTTGCATTAACTGTCGGGAATAATGCCGTTCGCACTATAACAACTAAATCACGAGAATTGCTTCCACCATTTGTCGATCGTTAAGGTGCTCAGAGCTAACTCTCAATCATTAATACACCGGAAGAGCGTTTCAACATTTATCAAGCATCTGTTTACAATACGAAATACGAAATTCCGAATTTATTTGAATACGATGGCAACGCAAGATTAATTATGTAGATTATATTTACTTAAAAAGTTTTAATTAAGACGCGTCATGATATTTATATTTATCGAGAAGATTTAGATTACCGAAATCACGTACGAGCTACTAGCATTTCGTATTAAATCTCGTCGTTAATTTATTATTTTTTTTTTGCGAGCTCTAGAAGACATGCACGAAAGATGAGGCCAATAAATATTCCCCCGGAATACTAAATGATCCATAGTAATGGGTCTTGATAAATCGAAACAACTTTTACTTCGTGTCGCGGTGAAGATACAGGCAACATTGCGTGAGTGCACAGAATAGATTAAATGCTAATTCGCGAATACGTGAATTTTGCAGACGAGAAATTGCAATTTAAAAAAAGAATACGACTTGTTAGTTATTAATCTCTTGTAAAATATATCGATTAATCATATTTTTATTTACACTTGAAAAGAGAAACAATTTTCTCTTTTCAAGTGTAAATAAAAATATGATTAATTTAATGTCAAAAAAATTTAATGTCAGACTAGATAGTTCTTAATAGTTGGAAAGTATTTAACAATCCTTGTTTTGTGTATAATAAGATTTTAGTGTGACAATGTTGTGTGTGTGTGTGTGTGTGTGTGTGTGTGTGTGTGTGAAAGAATAAAAAAAGGAAAAGGTAAAGCGAATAAAACTCGTTTCGAAAGAGCAAGTGATGATCGAAAGTGCAAACAAGTATCTATGCGTGATCGATCTCCGAAATGCGGAAGTTTACGAATTCCACATAATTTATGAAAGTAATCTCCATAATTTGCAGAACCAACCGACAGTCACATAGTTTCGTACTCTACAGCAGGATCGACCGCATTACACTGCATATTTGGTCATATAATAATAGCCTCTATAGGAACCAACCTCGAACGTATAATTAATAGGATTAGATAAATTATCTTTATCCTACATAATTATCGATGTCTACCATATATACATTAATATATATAATAATAAAATTCAAGCGTAATATTAAAATTGAACGATCTGGCTATGACAGAATAATTGGCACATGTAATTAACTATTCATGCGTCAGTAATTAAATAAAAATTGTAGATGCAGATAAATTCTGTACGACCATGTACAATATCACTAATAGCGTATTTTAAATATTGTGTATTGGATAGAGATAAAAAGTCTCTTAATGTGTATAAAGAAATTACAATATTTTTGATACTTCCTTGATTGAAATCATGATAGATTTTATTCTTAAATTAAATGTTAAATTTAATGTGAAAGAATATTTATTCGTCCAGATTAATTTAAATTGCAAGAAACAGAATATTCAGTATCGATTTTGCAACACAATAAAGATGTCGATTTTTGCGCAGAGTACAGTATATTCGATGCGTCCAAAAATACTCGACGCGTATTTTAATGTATCTTATAAAATTGCATTAAACATTTCGGCCCGACAACACTCGGCTGGCGTTTCCTTGATCCTTGTTTATCCAACGTATAGCAGCATATTACAGCTTTGTGTACACAAGGTTGTGACATCGTCACATTTACATATGCGTGGACATTCCAACAAACAAGTAGTGATATGAGTTACTCCGTGTATTACTAACTATAATTATTTTTCGAAAACACGGTCGCGATAAACATTGTGGGATATCAAACATGTTTTTTAACGAATAATTGAAACTTATTAATCCCTAAAAGTGATTAATTATTTAACGACTTATAAGCAGATCGAGAACTAATGGCTATTTAGTGAAGTAAATACTTCACGTGATTGGTTTTTTAAATTGGGAATTAAAGCGCAGGAGATAGGAATTATAAATTATTACTTTATCGTAACATCTCAAAATTTATAGATGATAATTATTTCTTTAACAATACTCTGAAATTTATCTCGGAATTTATTTGAATCTTTCATTGATTCGTATATAGTCATAGTTTTTATTTAGAATAATACGATAAATAAATAGAATAGAATAAAATAGATTAAATAACGGAGAATTTCGTTATTTATTTAGTATATTCAATAATATAATTAATTTCATTTTCAAGGAGCAGAATTCTGTGTATCTTTATTTAACGATATATTAAACAGTTCATGGTAACGAATCGCTTAGAGAGTATTTTTTGTGACATATGACGCACAATTATTTAGTGCTATCGTTCATGCGGCAATATGTGTGCGTGGTGACTTTGCGGAGTGACTCCGTGTATTGTTGCATTAATCTTCGAGACACAGTCGCTACAAGTAGGGGAGACGCAAAACATCATTTTTTATAAATAATCCGCTAACGCGATCAACTACTTCCTACAATTAAAGTCTGTTGGCGATAACTTGATAGCTGAATCAACGTAGATATTTTTGTTACGCATTTCTTAAGAAAATAACTGTAATTAAATCTGTATTTTAATTGTCAATCACATAAATTCGATATCTGAACATTGTTTAAATTCTTCATTCTTTACATAAGTTAAAATCCTTCGTTTATTCAAGATTTCTATTCTATTAATTTATATTTATATTTATGCCACGAATGCAAATCATAACTTCAAGTCTTCTTTTTGTTGTAATGTAATAACATGTACATTGAGCATTGTTAATATTGTGCATACTAAGTAATTGTTACAGCTTAAGGATTGATTTGCGATGTAAATGTTTTCTTTTTTTTTTGTGAATGTTACGTAAGGGTTTGGAGATGACAAGGTCTGAGAAGGTCTGATAACCTGAAGGCAGAAAAAGATGTTAGCGTCGGTAGAGTAAACTTGCAGTGAATATTATTTCTTGTTTAAAATTAATTGTCCTTTTTCGGTTTTCCGGATTAATTTATTTCGATAGTATAAAAATAATACTAGAGGAAAAACTTGTGCAAAATTAAAAAAAAATTAATTATTATGAAATTCTTTTGAGGAAATATATTATTATTCTAATAAATATTTATTTAAAAGAAGAATGAAAAATTTTGATGCACATAATAATTATTTATTAAAATATTAATTACTTTAATTAATTATGTTATTACTAAATATTAATTACTTTTATAAATTAAATATTACATTGATATTGTTTTGTTGTGACTCGATTACGCAATTATTAAAAAAATAGCCACTAAAGAAATTACCAAGAAAAATGACAAATAATTAGGCATAACAAAATGCAGAAGATCAGTCAGTTAAGACACGAGATTGCTGACCTGAAAATCCGAACGATAAATCAACAATTACGTAAGGACGTTACGAATGAAAATGATCCCGACGCACGTCTCGGGGCAGTCTCTCGAAATATCGAGCTAAAAGTTATATACGTCAGTGTCGCAAAAAGAATTAAGACAAGTATGAAATGAAAGAGTTTTTTTAAATATACTTACATATATTTCTATCAAATTGTCTAAATTATCTATACAAATTGGTGCAAAAGAACGATGTGTATTACAGTTTTTTCAATGAATTTCTATATGTACACACAATATATGTAAAATATAAAATACGTATACATATACATACATCGAAAGTAAGTAAATTAAAAAATGACAAAAAATCTTTTAATAATAAAATATATTTTATGTGACTTATTTAATTAAAAACGCTCTAATATGATTATTAATAACTAGCACTTATTCTTTACTTATTAAGTATCAATTTTATCTTGTACAGCCTTTCTATCAATATTGACTTATATTGACTATATAATTTAGCTTTATATCAATTAAAGAGATATAATATAAAATGAAATTTAATAAATGTATTGTCATGAAACCAAATGATCGCTATCGTGAATTGTCCGGAAGATTCGGAATTCTTACCTGCAGCGAGATTCTTGCACAACTTTCTTTCGATCGATCCCGTTCGACAGAAGATACTTTAAGATCGCTTTCCATCTTCAGGATTGTTCTTACCTATGTTACACTGGTGTGCTAATTCGATTCGATGAAATTATTGATTCAGTTGTCCTTTTAATGAGATAATAATGTGGTTATTAACTATAAAACAGATTTTTACATTTATTAATGTACATAAGGATCATTACGGTTTAGAAAATCAAATATATGTTAGTTTTCGTATTCAAACGTTCACAAACAATCGTCCTATTGGCTATGATATATTATCAAAATTATACAACTGTGTGAAAGAGTATTCACACACGATATCTGTAGGATTATATTTAATATCGTGTAGAACAATGATAATTATGAAACATGTGCGTTGCTGTAGATATCAGAGAAATTACGCGTATTATAATTGGATATTGTAAATATCACCAATCGATTTACTCACCATTTTCATTAATGCGATTTTAGAGACCATGATTTATTTTTCTATTTGATCATTAGTTCTCATTAAAATTTCATTAATATTTTTATTCATTTTCTCTCAATCTCTCTCTCTTTCTCTCGATATATTTCTACAAAAATTTTACATAATAAATAGTAATTGAAACCTTATGTTTAAAAAATATAATTTGATCGAAATCTATTAATGACTTTTTTACTCGCGTTATTTGAGCTCTTCGATATTGGAAATAAATTAATAATAAATATTGTACAATTGTCATTTATTTATAGTAGCTATATAATCCTAGTATAAAATTATTTTGAATTTCGTATTATTATATTTTAAACATTTTCATGTAATTTTATCTTCATAAAATGTTTTTAATATGTAAGCTATTCAATCATACATTTATATTTATATTATTAATAATATGTTATATTATATTTTGTCATTTGTTATTATATATGTATTATTATGTATATAAAATAAATCGTTAATAAAAAATAATAAAAATAAGTTTATCTATAAAGGAAAGAGGATTTTTGATTTAGTTAAGTGAAAATTTTATAGGCTGATTCATTTTTATGAAATAAAATTTAGGATTTCGATAAAAAATTCTTAAATTGGAAATTAATATTAGATTTTAATTTAGGAAAATTTAAAGCTGAGTCAAGATACAGTTATCGCATCCGATAAAAATGGAGTAGCTTATATGGAAAAATATAATTGTTTATATAAAATTTTTTAAAGTTGAATAATAAATTTAATAATTAGTTATTAATAAGCTATTAATGTTGAAAGCGTGCAACATTTTATGCAATTTTAAGAGAAAACTTTTTTTATTTATAATTGAGTTTTATTTTATTTTAATATTGTTAATAATATATTAATTCAGATATAATTATTAATCCATACATAATTTATATATAATTATTAATCTGGAAAATAACAGTTTTATATGTTTTAATTAATAATTTCGTACGCAATAAATATACAGATTATATTTATAGATTGCGAAGAATATTATAGTATTCAAAATACGAAAAGTAGTTAAAAAAAAGTTAAACCTGCGATTATTTACGCGGTATTTACTGAGTTTTACTATGATAAAAACGCGTAGAAGTGCTTTTCTTGGTTCCATGTTTTATCGTAATAGTGGCGCAGGGAGTTATTTAATTTTGCGATAACAAGCGGAAGTGTTCACGGAAAGCTTTGGCCTCCTAAAAAAAGAAATGCCGACTCGACGGGAGTATTTTAATTTAATTTATAGGAGATAAAACCGCGAATGCGTTAAACAAAGTCGTCGCTGCTAATATTACTACGACTTTCATAGTAATATTAGCATATTAATTACGAAATAATACTAGCAGCGAAGACTTTGTCTTTCGAAGAATAATGTAAAAGCTTAGAAAAAGTATGAATATACTTCGAGCTCAGCGAAGGGGTGCATAGCTTTTTCTAGAAACATATGTTAGTAAGTTCCTTCACTTAACACAAATTGACTAGTGCTGAAGTTTTTTTGTATAATTAAAAGTCATTAGAACAAAAAGCAGAAATATAATAGAATCCTTGCTTCACAATCGTGAAGTTGCATATGGCCAGTGAAAATTGATAAATTACGACATTTTTTAAATTAACTTTAATTCGAATTAATAAGTTATTAAATCATGGTAAAATAATGTGTCGGCAGATTAATAAGAATTGTTTATTTGATAAATTCTTTCTTTATTCTCTTGAATTTAAAAAAAAACTTTCAATGAAATTTACTATCTAATGACAACTGTTAGAGGAGACTGTTTGATAAAAAAGGGAAAGACAGACATAGATCAAATGTCTAATACCATAGTATATTTTGTCTCATTACGGATTTTCAAGATGTGAAAAAAAAGTTTCTTTTGATTACATACTTCGTAAAGTCATTACATTTTTCACTTAACTTTCAGGTTCTCGACTTGACATGTCAGAGACGAATTAAAAAATATCTTTTAACTCTGCTTCCCGGGAGATTCTCACTGTAACAAAACATAAGGGTCTCGCGGATGTTCTTACTCAGTGTATGAATTGTCATAGTTATTTCTTTTGTCAACATATTTAACATACAAATGGCCAGAGGTAATTTCTGAGAAAATATGCTAGTTTTAAACACGCGCATAACACAGTTTCTTTCGTACATTTACAGACAGAATATTAAATTGGTACAACCATGTTATTGTCCATAATGGAATGCTATTTTCCGGGTACAAGGCAATATTTATCAAGATTATTGAAATAAAATCTCTTAAAATGTCTATATTTTGTTATAAGTAGTTAAAATGATCGATTTCTCGAAAAGCGGATGAATAAATACTCTTATAAATATTATTTACACAGCAATAATTTTCTTAATATAATTTTGGTTATATTACTAGCAATAAACTAATTTATAGAAATTAAAATTGAGGTTGTTAGTGTAATTAATTAAAAGCTTAAAAATTATCACGCTGTATTTAATAAACGATAAAAACCGTTACAATAAGGCTAAAATATGCAAGCTCGAACGTCAGATCGTATTTCTCTAACCAAAGACATTCGATCAATTTAAAGACTTGTCCTCGCTTTCTCATCGTTAACTCATTCCTTGTAGTTTTCATTAATCGTCCGTTTCTTTTTTTTTATCGTTTCTTTATCCCTGCAACGCGCCCCGTATCTTTTTACGCATCGTTCGGTTAATCCTTCAAAGGGAACCTTGGTAGTCGCACGGCGGGCATAAAGGCGCGCCGGCACGAGCTCGTTTCCGGGGATGTGCAATCTTAAAGATACATTCGCAATGTCCAAAGATACGCCACGGACCTCGTGGATTGTTCGGTAGGAAGCTCGGGGGGTTCGGGCTTGGTTATATATAAGATAATAGTCGCACGTGGGGTCTTGGGTAGGATGAGGTGGACTCCTCAGCGACGCCCAGGGGACAGATATATTATTACTAAAGGGTAGGAAATTTAGGAGCCGCGAGCCCTCGATGAAGTGCAAGGGACCGTGCGGCGGGGAGAAAGGGCCCGGAAAAGGGGGAACGGGGGGAGTACGCGTACGTGGGATAGACGGGGAGAGGCCGGGACAGTGGAGGGTGGAGGGCTTTGCATTAGTAGAGTTCAGTAGCCACATTGCTCCTTTGAGACTAGGCGGTTCGCGGTTCGCGGTTAATGCGTTTGTTCCGGTGAATCGATAGAGAACGTAAAACCGACGGCTGTAAGACGCGCGAATGTTTGGTAGCTTTATTACATTTACGACGACGGTTGATGTCCGCGACCTATTTTTTCATGCGCTCGTTGTCTCGATCAAGCTTATAAGAATCAACCTATTCAGGAACAAGTCAAATGAGATTAGAGGCTTAATTGATCAGCGAGTGATATTACAGATACAATTCTAATTGTATTAAAGATAAACCGAAGAAAGACATCTCGCTCGCGTATGGCCCTTCTGGAAGTCGCCGTTCGTCTAATTTTATTCCCATTTTATCGCTGATCCGCGATTTATTGTGACGTAACTTGGAGTTTTTTTTTTTAAAGCAAACAGATGGGTTAATGAGATTGGCTGATTAATTGGATTCTGAATTAAAAACTCGCTCCTTATCTCATTTGCATTTGTTCAAGCTTACATTACTAATTGGCTATTAAAAGCAGTTGTTCTTACGAACTATCTTATAGCTTCTTTGTTACGCGCGTTTTTAATCTCACACACTCACACAGTTTCACTTTATCTTCTTTTTTTTAATTTTCCTTACTCAGCTTACGTGTATGAATTTCAGTTGAAATCTTAATATGAATCCTAAATTTAATCGTTAAGTACTTACGTTTATTAAGTTATAAGTTGCTATACGGTTTTTATCTCAGAAATATTTTATTAAAATAATAAGATAATATAGATTTGTTTCTTTCTGCTTATATTAAAGACACTTAAAATCTAATTGTAATATTAAATATTACATTATATGATTATTGATTAAATTGAACGATGTGATACCGCGAAACTAATGTGAAGATTTACAAGTGCAGTATCGATTACGAATAGCTACAATAGTACAATTTGATTTGAAGCTAAGTAAGGAGAGAAAAGAAATCGGTATTGTAATAATGTCTGCGAACGGAAGACTTTTGTATAAATATAAAATAATTCGTTATCCAGTTGCATTACATTGGAGATATCGATTCGGAGTAATATCGTCTCGCTTTTCTCTAGAGTCACATTTTTGAAATGCGTTTCATCAGTTTCGTTGTTCTATGATTTAGTACTGTGTTCTTCCCGGAACTGCTCGTAACGGGATAAAGGAAAATGTAGAATGTGCAAATAAAAGCACATTCTACAATAGCAGGGAGAATGATATGTGAATATTCAGATGTCTCTTGCGGGGGATGTTCTTTGCGACTCTCTCCAGTAATGCTGTATGCTGTACGTACCCGCTTTGTTGTCAATGCGCGAGAAATTTAATCTACGCGTCGCCCGTAAACAGACATATCAAACGTGAAAGATGCCATTTTTTCTTGGTACTTTCTTATTCATTATACTAATTGCTATTGTTGTATAGTTCTTACGTTCTTCTCTACAGTTTTAATAACATAGAGCATTACTTACAGCTTTTTGTTTTGAAAAACAGTGTATGTAATTAATTACACAATTTTTTTCTCATTTCGCATTTGCAAATTAATTTTTGCAACTATTCGCTGGACAACGGTGGTTTTGGATCTTGATAAATCAATAATTAGGGGGGGGGGGAGTCATCTTGAATCCTTGCCTTCTAACTTATTATCAAACACGCTCGATCCCCGAAGGATTTAACGTCTACTTTTCGAAACCGTGAGTCTTTTATAACCTTGGGATTCCGAAACTCACATAAACTTACCAATCCCTTCGCACTACGCCCTAGGGCAATCCTAATTTTTATGTCAGATTTTTACGACCCATGGGTTACCCGAGATCACACATACGAATTTTGATTCCGCACAGTTCAAAGCGATCAACATTGAAAAGCTTCGTTCGCCGTTTAAAACACATAAATACTATTCACGTGACGTCTCGGAAATAGCAAACTCACAATTCCAGATTAAAATTGCTTTTTATTTAATCAAAAGCTGACAGTATTTCCACTTATCTTAAAATTCATTTCTCGTTTGCTATAAACGGACAATGTCATTAAATTCTCCTTGTGGAAATGGAAATGGAAAATAGTACGACATAGCGAATTTATTCTTGAAAATGAATTGGCTCCATATAAGTTTGTCAGAGTACCACAGTATCGAACACGTGCACTGCAAGTTGGAAAAGTACCGTAAAGGTTATCCGCACAGGGAGGTCAGAGTGTGAAGAATGAGAATAAAAAAGCAAAGACAAACTGCTGAACAAAGTTTTATTTTTTCGTGAAATACGTGTGTGTGGCTATTATGAAGGGTTGAGACTAGATAAAAATGATTTGAGGTCAAATTGATTTATATATTATACGCCAAATATTATCGTATACTAAGATAAATTGCGAATAGAACAAATAAATATAATTTACTTATAAAACTTACAAAAATTATAAAATAATTTTAATTTTCTATCCGTTTCTTCCTTTCTCTCACAAGTAAATTTACAAAGTTTTCTGTACATAAATAAAATTTTAATATTAATATATAAAATTATGCCATTGTAATATCAGAGATAAGGAATTTTTCGTTTTTTTTTGTTACGTGTGTAGGTATACGTATGTATGTTTAGATTGTGTTAAAATGTCCAAGAAAGATTATCCTGGAACAAATCATCGAAATCTCCTTTGTCAGAAAATTGCGTTGTCATCCTTCACGGGGGCATATATCGTCTACTCAACCAAGCTCTCGCAGCGAAGAATTATTGTCGTTGGTTAAGTGGCACTCCTTCACCCTTGACTAATTTATGGACGGATTGTAGTAAAACACAAAGGAGTTATGGGATACTTCCCTCTTACATATGCGTAATATCTATTCGATATAAGAATCATTTTTATAAATCTTTATAACAGAAAGGATCTGAAAATGCATTTTTTTACGCATTACTTAAATTTCGCGTATTTTGTAAACAGTTCGGATATTATTTAAAATAAAAATACAAAGACGTGGAAGAACTAAATGATATTTCTTTACAAATATTTATAAGACAAAGGACGTTAGATATAGTGACAAATTTAGTAACTGCAGTCGAATTACATAAAATTCCATTAGCAGAGCGAAAGGGTAATATCGATAATCATGCTTGCCACATACTAAAGCGGTCACCGATTTTCCAGGAACATATCTCGTTCCTACGGCTGGAAAACACGTTCATCCTTTACGCCCGGCGAGCTTGCGCTCGTTTTGTATCCTTCCACCCGCTGCCAGGGTGAAGCCCTGGGCCTCCCGTATCTCCCGAGAAATAAGTACCATGGATAAGCTTAAAAATGGTGAATTTCCTGAGAATATCCCTGCCACAACATGCAGCCCATCTATCCCGTGTTCACGTAGCTGTTTGCGCTTATGTATATCATCCACGTCTTCCGAGATACCTGCGGAACATCGAGGCTATACGATGATTTGTAATAGCGAAGGATTGATATGTGTACGCGCGATATGAAGCAGGCTATTCTTTATTAACTAACAGCAACGTGCTCAGATTAATGATACTCAATCTCGGGGAACGATGGAACACATACACGTATAATAATTCTGCATATTAAATTTAAAATTGCGTATATCGGATGAATTTATATCGCAAGATTACTGTTTGTTGCTTCTCATAAAAAATCATTATTTGACGGAATACAAGATAATGCGTTGGAGAATTGAAAGGAATTTTAATTTCGTATATATTATTCATTGAAAATGTAGCCACGCCATCGGCGTATTCTCTTTGCGCGCGGGAGAAAACACGTTCGCGACGCCCGCGCGTTTAACGTATAACCGTCTAATTAGCACCAATTAAGGACGTCGCCGGCTGTGCGTCGGGACGACTCCTCGCGGAAATTTGTTTGCGCGAGGCGCGGCAGTCCGTGGTAATCCCTGTGCTTCGCACCCACGGAGGCGCGACGTGCTAAAGTGAAAGAATAACGGAGTACCTAAATATTTAACCGCATTAATCGCGACATGAATAATTTATGCGGTTGCAAGATCGCACGAGCAACTCGGCAAAAGGTACAAAGGCAAATGGCGTGTTCTCTGTCTCCCTTCCGTCGATGGTCCACGAAAGGTCAAGCACGAATCTGAGAGCGAGATGGATCAACAAAAAAAGCGAAAGAAAGAGAGAGAGAGAGAATGTGATAAACTGGTCTGGTGGAGAACCCAACTGAACGACGACTATAAAAGCTTGATTAATTAGCCATGCCGTGTCGACGAAGCTTTCGTGACGTTATCCTGCCCAACCGAATATTCGCTGCATCTCTCCTCACAATTCTTTGACTACGATTTTGCGTAAATAAAGACACGAATAGAAGGAAGAGCTTAAATTATTGAAGATGACATTCCGCTGGAAAAAATTGTTCAGTTGAGTTGTCCTAGAAACACAAATATGTCATTTAGCAACTTGAGAGTTTATACGATATATTAAAATTATACACACTGTTTTCTCTCCTTATTTTAAATTTCATAAAATAATAGTTGCACGTTTCTTTGGCAAATATTTAATTAAAATTTATTAATGCTAAAATTCTGCGCCATTAGTTGAAGTTCGAGCACTGGATATAAATCCAGGGATAAATCGTACCTCGTTTTGAGCTATAGAGTTAATCTCTCGAAAAGTGGATAGGATACCGCGTCTCTCTCGTCACAGGAGGGAGCGCATCGGCGTGTTACCGCGTACCTTATGTAAATGTTCGGCGAATACACGCGGAGGCACGTGTCCACGGGGACCAGCCGGCAAATTGAGATTCACGCGTCTACCGACTTCGCCGGCCGACACACGATCGATGTTTCCGTCCACGTGCGCACCTCTGCGTTCTGGTTTGCCTCGCCCGATGAAGGGAAGTACGGAATCTCCTCTCTCCGCCTTTCGCTCGACCTCTTCATATTTTTATCTTTTTATTTCCCCCCTCCCCCCTGTCAGCGTGATGAATCGCGCCAGATTTAATTCGGTGCGGTTACCGTGCAAAGAAAATCACTCTAAATTAATTGCACTTATCACGGATTAATTGCACCTCGTCACGCGTAGCGGGCATTAACGCGGGTCTCCACAGGTAGTCGTGTATTTGTGATTTATTCAGTTGCGTGGCGGAACTTGACGGTTTCCATCACGGCGGAATATCGGTTTTGTCAATCTGAGCTCCGCTTGTCGAAAGTGATGTAATACGAGCCAGAGTTGTCGTGTCGTTGAATTTACATGATGAAAATATTTGCGCAGAACACACTTATACAAGCACTTAATTCTCTTATTTATTTTTATTCTATTTTTTTCAAAAGTACTTATTTATGGTTTTTCGAAATGTATTTTATTTATGTATCAATTTTTACAAAGATTAAATAAACTTGTACAGCCGATAGATTTGTGATTTTATCGAATTAATTTTGCATAAGAACCTAAAAATATCATGATACAAGACAATGATCGAAAATAATGATGAGGTACTATCCATAGTGGGATTTGTAATTTCGTGAAGCTGTACATACGCATCTGACGAATCAAATTGCACGAGTTTTTGCTGACGGCAAGTCGCTTTGAGAACCTTAAAATTTGAAGTCGCTCAGACGACCGTGAAGATTGATGGCCGTGGGTTGCCATTCGTCCTGAAATTTGTAACTTTGTGCGTGTGTATACTGGTTTCTGTACATGAACCGGAGGCGTTATATGATTTCTACTAAAGCTTGCGCTTTGTTCAAACATTTCAAGTCTATAAAGTTCGAAGTGACGAGATTGAACGTAAAAATTTATGGTAACGCGCGCGCGCACAAACTTCCAACCAAAAATTTATAACTCTTGATGAGTATGCGTATGCATGCGTAACTAGATTTTAAAAGACTTGATAACTTGCCGTTTTATGTATTATATATCTCTCTATCAAGTTGTTTTCTTTGAAATATGTGTATTACTTTATTATTTATATATTATATTTGACCGTACAATTAGTTTGCT
>VBVQ01003975.1:0-16493 GCA_011636635.1 Tetramorium simillimum
TCTTTCGATTCGTCCGTTTTCAACCAGATTCTTTTTCAGCGAAGTATCGTTGAAACGTGCTACAAAATTTCGCTCGAAATTCACTCGACTCGGGGGGGGGGGGGGGAAACGACCTGAAAATTTCGAGAGTTAATCACGACGTGCGGCGCGCGGCGACGGCACGATCGGCGAAATTGTAGCTCCACCAGCGGCATCTACCGCGGGTCTAATTTGGAAGGATAATTGGGTAGGTGGGCGTTACAGAGGCGTGCTCCGATAAAATAGCGTCGACGGCAGCGTCCCCGTCGCCGGAGAACAAAGCGATAGTACATCAGGCCGCCCCGTTACACCGCGTGCATCGCGTTCCCGTTATCAAGGACAATTACGTGGGACCCGATAGATATATATCTGAAATGAAACGATCGCTTTCGAGGAGCAGTCCGGTCCCGGCGGTGACCTTCCGCCGTGTAAGAAGCGTGTAATTTCCTCGCGCGCGCGCGCGCGCACACGGACGTTTTGTTGCTAATTCAACGGGAACATCGTCGATCGGTTGCCGCCGATGTTGGCTGCTGCCGCCGCCGCTTCTTCGTCCGGGCGCGGGCAAGAAATCAGGATCAGATTTCCCGAGTCATCGGGATTTTTCCTCGTCGGCTCGCTCTCTCAGCGCTAACGGAATTCGCGATAGCGAATGCAGAAGCGCCTGTACAGGTGCGCGCAAAACACCCTGGGAATTTTGCAAGCTTGCGAAATTCCAGAGCGAGCGTCGATCGGACGCTCCGTCGGGAGAGCCCGCGGATTCCTATCCTCGGCGCCGCGTCCGTCCGCGTCTACCGCGGCGCGCTTGAATAAATTAACTGTGTACGGAGGAGTCGTTTCATTTGAGAGACTTTTAATCCCCGGGGAAACGAGCTGTATGAATAAATCGGACGGAGTAAAATTTAGCAAACGTCTCGTCGAGTTTCTCGGAAGGAAATTATCTCGCGGAGAGCTTCGCGGGCGAGGAAATCGTTATTTTTGCCTGTCTTTATCGTAAGACCTCTCAGACCTTCTGATCTTATGTAAAATTTTGGGTCGGTATCGCGGAGATTGCGCTGAAATTTTGTCGTTTATTAAATTTAATGTTCCAGCCGGGTCTTTGAGGGACTTCAAGCCTTTCAATGTAAATTTCCATCGAACGATGTATGGAAGATTTAATCCAGTAAATCGATTATCTATGTTAGCGAATGATTTGGACTGTATTGATTTCGACTACAATACTGTATCCACATTTAAGAACACTGTTATTTCCCGTTTAAACTCTTTCTAGCTAATCTGATATTTATTTTTTGTTATCTTCACCTTTCTATCATGGATACAACTTATGTTGTTTGACTTATGTTACTCTTTATTACACAACCTTGTACTTTAAATTGTACCAAAAGGAGGTTTTCCCGTAAATGAATGAATAAATAAATAAATAAATAAAATAAATAAATAAAATAAATAAATAAATAAAATGTTCGCTTTTACGAAATTCCCAGTTTGTCAAGTTATTTCAATCATTTCACATCGACGACGGTGAAAATCCTGTATCGACAATATCGACGAAGAAGGGACGGTTTGTTTCCTTCGAGACGACGACAGGCCGCGATGAGGTTTCTTCTCTCTGGCTCTTCTCGGCCGTATAGTTGCGCGGCGTTATTCAGCGGAATAATATCGTCTTTCCCGTCTTCGTCTCTCTCTCTCTCTCTCTAACGCCGTTAAATTCGATGTACTATATCCGGCCGTTTTACGGCGCGCGCGTGCAAGAAACGGCGCGCGCGAACGCCGAGCGCCCCGACCTTTTGACGCAACTCCGGCTCTAGCTCCCAGGCACAAAAATATTAATGCAGGCATTAGAAAGTTCCCCGTGCGAGCGCGCGAGATCCTCGCCGTATCTGCGCCGTATATTCCCGCGGCTCGTGCACGCCGCGGCGCATGCAAGTTGCACATACGCGCCACGAGATCGTCGCATTTTTCCCCGGGGAGGCCCCTGCAGCGACTAATGGACCTTTAATATCTGAATTTCCGATAGCGGTATCTCCCGCGACACCGCGGTTTGTTGAATTTTCAGCAAGGGGCAAGTCGCGTGAGCCCACCGTGGGATTTTTAACAGTAATAGCTGTTTGTTTTATTCGGCGACAAGTTTTTGACGGCGATACTTTTGTTCCAGCGGTCTCTTTTTGTAAACTGAAAAAAAAAAATATCTGCGCGAAGTTACATGATTGTGCTGGGTCTTTTTCCGACCCAGCATAATCACGCAATATTGCAACTCACATTTAAAATTACAGATTATATTAATATCACATTAAATATGTGTTTTCAGGTTTACACACTAAACATGGAATTTCACATACAAAATGTAATTTCATCCAGAAGATATACATGTATATAAAGATTCTTAGAGAGTAGCCTCGGACAAGCTCAGAGAAACTGATTCTGATTGGTCACAATAATCGCATAATAAATGTAAAATCACATGATGAATGTAAAATTACATTGTTTCTGTAATTTCGCGTGAAACTATTCATATGTTGTGAAAATACCGCACAAATTTAAAACTACAAGTTATTTTTACACAAAGATAATATTTTCACTTATATTTTACTATTAATATGTATTTTTGCTTTAAAAATCTGGGAAAATTTACAGTGATAATTGGGTAATTTTCCAGTTATGAACAAGTAATTTCTATGTAAAAGTACATACATTTTTTTCAGTGTAGCAGCTGGATTTTGTTTAAATTTGGAGACTTTTTAATAACGGCTTTATATATTCAGCGAGCTTTTAATGGTAGGATTTTATAACGTATGCACATAAAAATAAATTCTGAAAAAAATAAGTGAGAGCTACAGAAATTTTTATGCGTCCTCTAAAACTTCGCATTTAGAAAAACCGACTTTGTGTAATATTTTGTAATATTTCTCAACGTCTTATGCTTGATTGAAATAAAATCATGGAAATGACCTCTCATTATGAGATACCTGAGAAACGTTGTTGCACATCTTTTCTATTACATATTTATCCCGTTTCCTCGGAGATTGTTTGAAAATATCACAATCTTAGTATTTTTATATCACGACTGATGTAACAACGTGTTTCGCAAGCACGGGGCCATTTAAAAGGCAATAAAATAGTCGTCGGTCGCATCTGGCGCGGCAGTGCCGAACGCGAACGATTCTGTTGCTATCTAAGAACTATCGGGAGTCTCGTGTGCCCACGCTCGCCGGGGTGGTCGCCGGTGCCTATCGTAGTCGACTAACGTCGAGGACATGTAGATTATTAATTTGCTATTTAATTCCAATAAGGTGACGTGTCGAACGCGTCGTAGCCCGAGTGTTTGTATATACGAAACGGACATGAGAGAGAAAGAGATAGAGAGAGGAAGGAAGAAAAAGAGATAAGAAGATAGACAAAGCGCACAAAAAAAAAAAAACGTGTCGAAGTGTGTAAATTGGTCGAAACTCGGCGTTTCGCGTTTTGCGTCGAACAAACCGCCTGGCTCTCAGTCAGCCGGAATACCTCGAGAGTCTCTCTCTCTCTCTCTCTCCCGGCGATTCTCGCGCGCGACTTCGCCTTCGCGACCTTGGCAATATAATAGTACTTTATTACAATGCACCAGGATACCTCTCAGCGTTTCGCGAGGATGCGGCTTACGCAGGACTGAATATATAATAATACACACGCGCCACCAAGGTCCTATTGTTGCAAGTTCGCTAAGGCATTAATGCATTAATAATGCATGAATCATCCCCGGTTGTATCATCGATAACGGACCGTCCCGTATAATTCAAGGATTAACCGCTTGTCATTATCGATTTAATTTAATTTATCGTAATAATAATTATTTATGCCACCTCCGGGAATCCGAACGCCGTTTGCCGGATCTTTCTCTCTCTCTCTTTCTCTCTCTCTTGGTATTTAATTCAAATGAAACTCTGAAACTCGATCCTCACGGAGAGTTCGCTCGATACGCATTTCGGTCGCCGTGATCCTTTCTACCGTCAGCATCGTTGGCTCACCGATACTCTTTTTATTTTTTTTTTGCGCTACGTCGCTATAGTTTACACTCGCAGTTGCATATATTTCCGTGGCTCTCGAGAAAACATCCTGTCGCGGATCCGCGCGGAGAAATTCGATATATTCACGATTCCCGTTGGCTCGCCGGCCGACGCCGTGTGTAATTTTTCGCGATTTCGAGCCGCTCTCGAGCGAAGGCGAGGCATGAGATATAATGCAATTAGGATATGGCGGAATTAATATCTCTCCCAGTTCCCTCCCCGCGGAGAGGGGACGGCGGCACCCACCTCGGCGGGGCGCGCGGACGGACGGGGGACCGTTCCGCCGATCGTTTAATATCGGACGATAAACAATCCCGCATTTGGGTCACGGCTATCGTATCGCCTTTGTTGCTATCGATCGCTGAAGGAAACACCGCCAAAGGAATCGGGACGTGATAACGCTCCGTCCGATATCTCGGATGGAATCCGCAAAATTCTCCGGCACTCCGTACGGCGCCGATCCTCCTTTTTCGATAAACAACATCGTCTGCGGATCGCCCGAATAAACGGATTCCCCGGGTGATCGACTCGGCTGAATCCAGGAAATTCCGGATCGGATTGCTGGAATCGCCGGGATATACTTTTTCCGGGAAGCACGCAGAGTCTTTTCAGTGCTGGGGATAGCTAAAATTGTTCCGATACGTACGGCGAGTGAAGAACCTGGATTTCACGGATTCCTCATATTTTTTAAATCGACCTGAAAACTTTGAATTCTTAAGAGTACGTTCATTACGAATTCAAACTTTTCGAATGAGGATGGGACACTTGTCACAGTTTTAAAGAACGAATTAAAGATACGTGATATTTAATGATCCAAAATCAATTAAAATTGACTCTAATTTCGCTCCGTTGTCATCCAGATTTACATTATCAAAAAATGAGAGAACAGTTTTTACACACCAAAGTTCAAATCATCTTAAAAGATACGCGTTTATCTTTTCACGAAATGACAATATCATACACTGAAAAAAATTCTGAAAAAAATTCTGATTAAATGAAATTAAATACAAGATGATAATAAATATTATAGGACTACGCTGAAAAAAAATCTAGTTAAATACGGACGAATCAGAAAATCTTGTAGGATTGATCAAATATTCTGGTTATTAATAATAATAGAATAATAATAATAATAATAGAACTCAATACTTTATAACTTATAATAACCAGAATTCCTATTATAATAACTAGAATATTTGATCCATCGTACAAGATTTCTCTGATTCGTCCGTATTTAACCATATTTTTTTCAGCGTAGTTATATAATATTTATTATTATCTTGTATTTAATTTCATTTAATTTTAACATTAATGACGGCCGAATCCCATGCGCCGACTCGTTCGTAAATTTATGTATATTTAGTTGTAATAATTTCGAGCGGACAAAACCCAGCTCCGCCTCTAAAAGCTATTAATTTTGTATTTGTGTATTAGTTAATAAAAGAGCCGAGTATTTTAATTTAATTGTATCCTTAGTTAATTATATCAAACTTTTCAATCTTTGGACACTGATAATTAAATAGATAAATTTATCGATCCCAAGGAGAGAATTGCTTCATCACTATGACGGCTGAATATTTATTGCAAGTATGTAAAGAATCTATTTAACAATCTTTCAAACGTTCAAACGAAGAATTTTAAACTCGCAATCATGTAAATGTTAACCTTTAGAGGACCGACAAGTTACACGTTACATATCAGTATTTTCTTTCTCAAAAATTTATATATGTATATATGTCAATCCGTCTTGTACAAAGTGCTTGTCAAAGCTCGAGCCATTATAGTGGCTTTGCGGTCCTCTAAAGGTCAAACGCTTGCACTCTGGGAAAAATAAGACAATAAACAACCCACTTTGGGGCCCACGATTAGTAATCAAATTATTTGGTTAGTGTCCCTTAAGTGAAAATTGATTTTGCGTAAGTAGATTGACTACGCAGGTAGTTGAAAGACTTGATTAATGTAACTTAAAAATCTTTGAAGTAGGAAGAATAGCTATTTTCAATTTTCAGTTACGCGGGGTTAAATAACCAAATAATTTGATTACTAATCGTGGACCACAAAATGGGTTGCTTAACTGTCTTTTTTTTCCCCAGAGCAGCAACAACTTTAAAACAGTTCTCAAAATACATCGCTCTCCGTGTTATTATTTTCAAATGAATCTAAACTTCTCAAAGTTATCACTTAATCGACCGTAATCCCTCGAATCGCGAGGACCACCGTCGGCCCTATTTGAATAAATTTCACAGCGGAGATCCCGACGTTCGATAGCTCGTCGCGGAAGACGCGATATCTCTCGCGATATTATTTTCATACTCCTACATCGCGAGGATGGAGCCGAGCGAGCAATTTTGTAGAGCGCAACCGACAGGGAAGCAACTTTGTGGAGCGCGCGCGCGCGCGCCATGGCGGCCAAGATCGCCGTTGCCGGGGCCCGGTGGGGCCCCCGCGGCTACACGTAGCCCATATTATTTATTAAAGTCCCGGCTACCGAGCCACCATCTTTCAACGCCTCAAACGTTATCCGTCTTCGCGCGCGCGCGTTTGCATTTGCAAATAGAGTACTCTCCGCGCGGGTACCGCGGCGCGCGTTCGTGCATGCCGCGTTTAGAGAGTGTCCTACTACGTACCGCAATTGCGTAGTTCGTTACGTCTTCATCGGCTTATACGGCATATACGCTTCGAGATAGGACGGAGCTAAACTTCGCGCGGGTGAACGCGTACCGCCGCCGCTTTTGCGATCGAAAGAGGATTACGCGTTACAAAGCGCCGCGACAAGATCGCCGTGGGCAGGCGTAGCGATCTTGTGTCTGTAATTTGAATTCGAGACGATTTGCTAATGGACTCGCACTGAAGAGAAAAATTCCGGTTAACAACGGACGAATCGGAAAATCTTGGGATTGATAGGATTGATCAAATATCAGTTATTCACCCAGAAAAAGTATTTCACATTCAAAATGATTTTTTCCCATAATGTCATACTCTACACTGAAAAAAAATTCTGGTTAGAAACGGACGATTCAGAAAATCTTGTAGGATTGATCAAATGTTCCGGTTATTATAATAGAACTCAATTTGTAATTTATAATTTATAACACTTTGTAATTTATAATAACCAGAATATTTGATCAATCCTGCAAGATTCTTCTGATTCGTCTGTGTTTAACCAGAATTTCTTTCCAGTGTGCAGTCCCTCGCTGTTGCATCGCCCTCCCCCGGCCTCCCCGAGCGGGAAAGTAGGATATTTGGCTGCGGCCGTTTGTATCGGGAATTAAATCGAAGCGGGCGATTTATCGGTTATCTATATTGCATTCGCCATGGTTTAACACGCCAAAGCAGATCCTGCCTATCTGTCTATCTCAGGCGTCTCGGGACGTTGAATCCCGCCGAGGGAAAATCGACTACAAATTCGCCGATATGTCGCCGATAATTGATGCGATGTTGCTCTATACATCTCGGTTCCATAACAGAAAGGACGGCCGGCGTAATCCTGAAAGTAGGTTCGCCTAATCTGCCTTAATCTATCGACAATGAGGCGCGGAGATTGACGCGCCGGGGAGCGATAACGATGCTGATGCTGCGCTTTTCCCTATGCGCGTACGCTGTTTATCTTGCGGTACGTACACGGCGATTTACTGTACGCAACGAGAAATGACAAGTTGGGCAGTCGTGACTGCTAATTAATCAAAGCCGACTGCGGAATTTCGAGACGGTCATTTTTCATGCGATTACCCCGCGAACGTTAGATTATTGTTTTCTTTTTCTTCTCTCTCTCTCTCTCTCTCTTTCATTCGTCAATTTGTTTAACGGATCGCGTTGTATCGCCATTCTAGAACTGACTCTAACAAGCTATGTTAACGATGCGATAACACGAAAGGAAATGGAAGGAAAAAACCGCCGGACTGGTCCGGAATTTTAAGAAGCCGCTCTTCGTGAGATCGCCCGCAAATCGGCTCGATTTCGCGATTCTATTTCTCTTTGTTAATTTACTCATTTGTCAGATCGACATTTTAATGTTTCGCGCATGACAGTTGATGCATGTACCCCGCGGATGTAATGTACGTGCCAAACACTTTATTTACTTTCTAAATTAATACCTTGATATTTTATTATCTAGCTTCGCTGCACTGAAACAAAAGAGTGGCTACAATAATCCAGTCCTGATAAAAGTTACCGACAACCTTAGAGAAATAGTTTCAACTGAATATATAGGTCATTATGAAAAAAATAATATTATAAATATGAAATGTTCATAATTGTCATCAAATGTTTTGTTATTATTATTATTATATTTAGTAATATAATAATAATAACAAAACGGTAATACTAACTAAATATTTCAAAAATTGTATTATTAAATACACCTTATAAGTTTATTTAGAATTTTTTTTCAGTGTACCAGAAACCCTTGATCACATTTCTTTGGCGTTCCAAACTCGATCGATGACTCGTACACTAAAAAAAAAATTGATTATAATTGATTATAATAATCCAGTCTTGATAAAAGTTACCTCGGTGAAATAGTTTCAACTAAATATAAAGATCATTATGATAAAATAATGCTATAAAAATGAAGTGATCATAAGTATTATCAAACTTTTATTATTATTATTATTATATTTGGTAGTAATAACTATTTCAAAAAATTGCATTACTATTACAAGTTTATTTAGAATTTTTTTCAGTGTAGAAATCCTTGATCACATTTCTTTGGCGTTCAAAACTCGATTGATGACTCGTACACTGAAAAAAAAAAGATTGATTATATTAATTAGTTATAATAATCCAGTCTTCATAAAAGTTACCAAGAAGCTTGGTGAAACAGTTTCAACTAAACATATAAATCATTACGATAAAATAATGTTATAAAAATGAAGTAATCATAATTATTATCAAACGTATAAAAAATATAAATAATAATAACGTTTTATTATTATTATATTTGGTAATAATAACTATTTAAAAAAATTGCATTACCAATTGCAACTTACAAGTTCATCTAGAATCGTTTCTCAGTGTACTTACACAGGTCGAAACTTCAGCACCGATCAATTTCGCGGCGGCGACGGCGATATCGCGGGAAAAAAAGCCGCAAAATGAAAGCCGACAGGCGGATCGGTAGGTCGGGCAAGATCGACGACCTCCCGGGGGGGGGGCAAAATATTCCGCCGCGCCGTCGCTCCCGATACGCCCCTACGCCTCGGGCTGTGATTAGCACCCAAGCGTCAGTGCATTTCGAGAACGAGCGTGCATAACGCGTGCACGATGCGCACACAGTTGCATCCTCTCGCGCGGAGGAGACTCCTGCTGCCTCTCTCGCGGCCCGAACCGGCGCGGGCGCTTACGACAGGATCGCGACTAAGGCGCTTGCCCCCGGTCGGATTAAAAGAAATTCCGCGCCCGACGACTTCCGGTTTCGAATCGGTACGCCCAAGCGTAACTGTAACACTAAAGTCGCGGACACCCGAGAACTCGGGCTGCCATTCGAGACTCTCAAGTGTACAAGTAATAATGTTATATTATACAATGTAGCATGCGAGACGCAGAATCGGATACGCTTTTGCACGCAGTTGTCGCCTCGTGCCCCCCCCCGACTAATGTCCACTTCTACCAATGTAGATTGACTTTAATCTTGGTTTAACACTTATCTTTTATCTGTTTCCAGTTCTTTGAATTACGGAAAGTTAGAAAGTAAATTAAATCAAGATTAAAGTTAATCTACATCGGTAGAAATAGGCGTTAACCTTTAGAGGGCCGGGATTTTTCCAGTGAAACTTTGAATTTTTTTCGCGGAAAATTTTTTACAAATATATATAAGCTGCATGTTCTAAATAGTTTCCAAGTTTGTTGGCCTATAGTGGCCACCCCGGCTCGGTACGGCAAGGAAATTTAAAAAAATGATGTTTGTAGGATTTTAGAGGTTTCTAGGGGATTTTTGATATCGCGATTTTGATCGAAAATTTACATAAAAATAATGTTGCAGTCATCAACATTGTTGTGGAAGTCTCGATAAATAATAACAGTTGTGTACAACTTTCCAATTGGGTATTACGAGCTAAACTACTTCCTACAATATATTATATTATATTATGTTACATTTTATATATTTTTTTATATTTTATATGTATGTAAATGTACACATTATGTACTAATAATATTCAGTAAATAGGTGTCTATCTTCCCAATCAGCAGACAATGTTTTTTAAATATTTTATTAATAAAATTTTATTTAAAAAATATTTAAAAAATAATGGCTGCTGATAGGGTTAGTGACCATTATAGTGGCCACGCTGGTTCTCTACGGGTTAAACGCTGCCGCTGCGTTTCATTTTCGTCGCGGGGGAATTTAAGACAGGCCGCAACGCCGAACGCGGCGTGTTAATCAACTCCGAAAAATTCGAAATTCGAACTGATCGAACGGATCTATAATTTTATTGAGGATTAATCGAAGGGGGAACGACGACGAGGCCGCTCACCGACGTTCTTTTAATTGAATTCGCCGTGCCGAGAGCGGTTGCTCTCTTCCTATCAATTATATAGTAGGTCGACGGGCACATCTAGCATTCATTACGGGATCGGTTTGCGCAACGCTCGATTTATGGAGCGGGTACGCGGATCGAGTCCTGCTTCGATCGGGACGGAATTATCGCGACGGACCATCTCGCTGATCGCGCGTGTGTATGTCGCCGGATGGGAACGTAACGATGTAAAACTTCACCGCCGAGTCCGGACGTCGGTGCACCGACGAACGTGCCGCGGCGAAAATTCCTGCGAGGAGATGAAGAGATCGTTAGAAGGATGAAGAAATTATTCGCATGATTTCTAAAATGATAAATCACTAAAATCTATGAGTTGCATTATTCGATTTGACACGCGTAGAAATTTTAGGAAATTATTAATCCTCGAGAGATAATATATTAGTATAAAGAAGTCTTTAAGTCAGGTTGGAGTTCAATCAGCGTGGCTCTTAAAATACTTTTAATATTCGAGATAAAAAAATTTTAAGACATATGTGTAATTAGTAAAGGAGTCTTTAAGTTATGTTGCTACTGCAGTTTAATCAGCGCGGCTTTTAAATATTTTTAATGTTCCAGATAAGAACTTTTTAAGATACGTTATGTTTCTCAAATTTATTTGCATAAAGAAAATTTCGAGAACCACTTAAATTTATTAGCGAGACTGTAAAACATTTTGTAAAAATTGAAATGTACTCCCGCGAGAAAAATTAATCATATTATTCTAATGTAGCCATATCGGGAATTTACTTTATACGCGAGTGACTTTGATTCATAACCATTTCATTTATGTCAGCGGATCTTTTCTGACAATCGTAGCGTAGGAACTATTAAGTTGATTTATTTAGATTGAAGTCAGACAAAGAGAGAGGGAAAGAAGTATGTAGATTGCTCGAAATGGAGAACAGAGGCGCGCTTTTGGCGGGAGGGAAAGGAGGAGGGGGGGGGGAGAGGAAAATAAAGCAAGAAGCGTTGGGATCTTTGAGGCGCACCGCGGAGCCTGCGAATCCGCGCTATCTAGACTCCGAAAGAGTTCCTCGGCGACGCGCGGCGCGCCGCGCGTTAACGGGATCGGGAGTTACGTCGAACCGGTTGTGCGCAACCGATGTCCTTAGGCGACCGCGGGTGGTGGTAGCCCCGTATGTAGGTCTCCTCCTGCGATTGGCCGAGCCGCGCGGCGCGCCGGCCTGGCGGATAAGGCCCGCCGCGCCGCGCCGCGCCGCGCCGCGCGCCGTGTCTGCCCGGGCCCCCGGACCCACCGAGCCGGACTCACCTGTTGCACCTGGCTCGCCGTGATCGCGTACCGGAACCGACTCGACGAATTCGGCTACGGTGGCTACCCCGTTCGGCCGGTTTCTCAGAAACCGCGGCCCCCATCGGATTTCGGACCCCGGGGAACTTATTCGAATTCCTGATTTCGGGGGAAAAAAAATCCCTCCAGCTTTCACGTGACTTTCTCCCGATCCGGTTAACGGAAATTTCGAGCCTTTGAGCTTTGGCGTCGCTGGCGATGTCGCAGATCCGCGAGGAATGTGCGGTTCTGGATTTTGAAAAACTTTACAATTTCGGAGATCTCTGAAGTTTTCGAATTCTAAATCACCGTTGGATCTTGAAGATCTTTTGTTTAGAGGATCTATAATTCTACATTTCGAGAAAGATTTTGTTACTATATTTTATTATACTTGCGTTTTCGCGTAGAACTTGGAAATTAGGAATCTTAGAACTTGGAATCACTCTTTAAAAATCTTTCTTCACATTATAAATATTAATTCTATAAATATTGAGATAGTAGTTTTATTAAATTGAATTTCTTTATTATTTATTAGTTTTATTTCTTTAATTTCCTCAATATATAGATATGTTTATATACATACAGAAGTTTTTTTAATACGATTTATTTATTTAGTGGTATTGTTTATATTTTTTCTTTAATTTTAATATAATAATTATTAGTTCTAATGTAATTAGAATTTTGTTTGAATAAGATGGATAAAATCTTTGCGCGAAATCTCTTGTGCAAAAAGAAAAGTGTTTTTATTAATTAAAAGTTTTAAGTTCTTTACCGCTACTTGAAATCATCGAAATCACTTTGAAGTTCTTTAAAAGTTCAAGTTCATGGATCCTTTCCCGAATTTTGAAGTCCAGAATGATTTAAAGAATAATTTACAAATCATCAGAGGGTGATTCTCCGATGGTATTGCGCCTTCCGTTTTATACCCGCCATTAGCAAACAGGATGCAACCAAATACTCGTAGTTTCTTTAACGAGTTTCATCAGGACACATTGGGTATAATAATACACCGCAATGATATTAATGTAACCAAGTGAATTAATGACCATAAAGGGATCTCCCAAATGAGTCGATTTACCGTTAAGAATATCCACATCCTATTCTTTCCTGTCTTCTCTGTCACACCATAAACGAAATCATCATGATATCACATAATTACTCCATTTAAACATCTGATTTCTAATAATAATGATACATTGGAAAAAAAAAACAGTAAGAAAAATATTTTGCTACACTGAAAAAGAATTCTGGTTAAAAATGGACGAATCAGAAAATCTAGGATTGATCAAATATTCTGGTTATTATAATAGAACTGAATACTTTATAACTTATAAAAACCAGAATTCCTATTATTTATAACAACCAAAATATTTGATCAACTCTACAAGATTTTTCTGATTCACTCGTTTTTAACCAGAATTTTTTTTCAGTGTATTATTACATTTATCATAATATATGACAAATAGATTATTTAATTAATAATTGTGGTAATTATAATTACATTAATTATGCTACACATAATTAAGCTTGTAGTAAAATTCAACTTTTAAATCCAATGTAAAATTAAAATTTTACTGTAGATTTAATCAACGCAAATTTTAAATTTTAACTTTGTTTTTAACTCAAACTTTAAATTTGGTTAAAAGTGGTCGCAGTTGTCGCAATATATAAAATTTATAAAACGGGGACTCGAGTGCAAAATTCAATCATAAGAAGATTCCGCGAGTCCCGGGTTAGAATAACGAGGAATTGCGTTGGTCAGTTATGTCGATGCAATGTTATCATTTATCGGAACGGTTTCCATCCTATCGCCGTCGCGCCGTTCGTTTTTTCGCATGACTCTGCGCTGATTGCGGTTATACCGGGTGTGCACGTGCTACGCGGTGGACGAGGGTGGGTTAGGCCGGCCGTGAGGAGAGAGAAGGAGCCCGAGCGAGAAAGAGGTTTAATTGCAGCATCTCGGCGCACGTGCAGACGTCGATAAGCGGCGCATCCTTCTGACATCATCGATCAGAACTCGTCGACTTTTTCCTTTTCGTCGCGCGGCGGTTCTTCCGCACGTTCCCGTGCTCCATCATCCGCGCGGCCTGCATCGCCGCGTTATTAGTCAGGCTTTCTTTCTCCTAACATTTTTCCGCGATCGGCCGGCCGGCGCGAATCAATCTCCCGGCGATCAAACTTAGTCTCGCTACAATGAGATCCACATTTCCAACCGTGGATCTGGATCTGTTGGAATGTAGGTTTCGACGATAAAAAGGATACTTATCCGATTAACCTAGGAATCGGGCCCGCGAAGTAGGTGAACTCTGTGAATCTCGGCGGATTTTTAAGCAAGGCTCATTCTTTTTTTGGCCAAAGATGAAAATTGCAATAAACTAATAACCCAGACAACAAGATGTCTAAAAAATGTCTAAAATCAGGACATAAGATAAAGACGTCTTATGTCCCGATTTTAGACATTTTTTAGACATCTTGTTGTCTGGGAATGTATAACTTCTTCATAATGTACATATAATAAAAATTCCTAAATAATAACTCGCATCCACATCTTTGAGCGTGTTATCGACGATAATTTTTCTAATATTTAACTTTGCGAATTCACCGTTTTGTCGAAACTTCTATAGTTTCACATCGAAATTTTAGATTAGGTATTCTCGCGTTGCTAGAATCTGGGCGGCGAAAGAAAACATCGCGAATCACGCGAGTACGAGTGAATTCCGTGGAAAAGCCGGGTATAAATTGTTGCCGGTCGATCGATTACTTATGCACATTGCGTTTATATTATTCTTTTTGCACGTTTCCAATATCGCGAGGTACAAATAAACCTTTCTCGCATGTACCAGATTCGCAAGATATATCTATACAAATGGATGGTTGTCAGTTTTATAGATAATGCCTCGTCTTGGATTATTAAATATTCTAATAAATCATAATAGATCTCGATAAATTGTATTAGACCAAAAAGATAAAAACACTTACGAAGAAATTAAAATGAAAATTTTAATCAAATTGAATTCAAAATCAAAGTCTAATAATGTTAATTAAGAATATTTAATCATATACGAGGTGTCCCAGACCTACCGTATAAACCGTTAATGATAGATTCCTGAAATCATTTTAAGACGAAAATTCTAATGTCAAAATATCGAGGCTATTATAGTTTTTGAACGGGAAAGGTTCAAAGTTGGCTAATTAGCTTGTCAAAGTTTCTCGCGCTCAAAGACATCGCATGTCAAAAGAGCCTTTCCACAACATTATTTATTTCAATAATAAATACTTGTCATATTAATACTTGAAATTATTATTCACTTTATTTGTATACTTGAAAGAACGAATATCGTAGTGATAATATCTTAAAAATATGAAAATGCGATGCGCGTCGAATTGTCAAAACCTTCGCGTGAAATATGCCGCGGACAAATGACATTTTTCACGTGGTAAGAGAAAATCAATATGATTAATGCGAAGTAAGTATTAATTATATAATTGAAATAAATAATGTTGTAGAAAGATTTCGACACGTGGTGTTCCTGAGCGCGTAAAACTTTGACAAGCTAATTGGTCAACTTGGAACCTTTCCCGTTCAATAACTACAATAGCCTCGACATTTTGGCATTAGAATTTTCGTCTCAAAATGATCTCAGGAATTAACGGTTTATGTGGTTGGTCTGGGACACCCTGTATATATATATAAAAATTGTTTCAGAAAATTAAAATTTTTTACATCCGTATTAATTTGAACATAATTTCGGATTCTCACAATTCTAGTTTTATGAAACATATTTAAAAAAAAAGCTTCTAAAAATAATAATTTTGTAGTTGCAATTATTTTTATTTTAGTTAAAATTTTGTCACTTTTTTTTAAATTTTAGAATAGACTTATTTTTAAATTTTATTAAAAATTATATACATCCTCTATAATAATAAAAATAAAAAGAAAGATTAGAGAGAAAGCATGAGAAGAAATTGAAAAATTAATATAAACAACTTCTACAAAATGTATGGTAGATAGTATACTAGATAGTATGTTATTAGTGGTACCATTACTATTACTACTAGTACTACTTTTGCTACGCTCTCTATTAATCAATTATCTTTCCCGGGCAAGCATTCGCGATGATTGATAATCCCAGTTCTTCCTTCTTCTCGATGAACTCGATGAACATGTCTTAACCTCTCGTTCAAGTCTCCGGCGGCAGTAGGTCGGAGCGCCTAGACTCAGGCCGAAAAGCCACGTCCTTGAAGTTGCATCGGCGCGGCGGCGGCGAGTCGGTTCCCCCGCGTTGCGCGCGGGCGCGCGCAACCACGGCGGGCCCCGTGTCCGTGGGGCCCGACGGAGTCCCCGGGCTCGTGTTAGTGACACGTGCAGCGCGCAGGAGAGAACCGCCGCGCCGCGCCGGTTGGAGAACCTTTGTGCGCGTCGACGGCGAGGAGGGCGTCGCGCGGTGGCGAGGCACGAAGAAGGGAGAGTGGCGAACGCGGGGCCCCGGGAGGAAAGGGGTACCCCAAGTACCGCTATACCTGGAGTCGCCCGAGGCGGAATACATACCTACCTACCTACCTAGTACGTGGTCCCCTCTCGCTCTCTCGCTCCTGCCCGCTCTCCCTCTTTTTCTTGCCCTCGCGTCCGAT
>VBVQ01003976.1:0-16491 GCA_011636635.1 Tetramorium simillimum
GGCTGGGGGAGAGAAAGAGGGGAGGTAAAAGAGTGGGACCGAGAGGGATGAGAGGAAGAGGAGAGAGTATGAGAAAGAACTGGCAACGTGCACATTCAAATCTGATCTGAACGCCAGTCGGCTTCTTAGCAAAACAGTAGAAAACGCGGAACGGGAGAGGTTCGCGAGCGAACGTGTTGCTTCGCGTGTATCTCCATCACTATGTAATATCGTACCCGGCGAGAGAGACGCGTAGTGCGCATCACAGCGACATCGGCAGTGTTACGGCGCGGTGTGTGGTATGTGAATGTGTGAGATGTGGTTAGATGTGTCGGACACACCGAAATACATTGATATATTGAGTACACAGACACGTCGAGACACGTTTGGCGGTTCGCTCTCTCTGTCTCTTACTGCATTCTCTTTCCTTCTCTTTTTCTCTCGTTATTTCCAATTATACACGAACTTGGCACATTCGAAAGAGTGTATAAAACGTAACGAATCATCATCGTTAGTGATCCCTTGTTCGTGTTGATCACGACGCGACGACGGCTCTTTCTCTCGGTATCTTCGTACGAATTTTCGCGCGCGTCCGCGCCCGCGCTTCTCTATTCGTAATCGTCCAATTTCATGTAAATGTCACGGATGCGCGGTGGCATAGTGACCGTGTCGCGAACGAAGTTCCACACGACGTGGAATTATGTGCATGGATATCCAATTTAACGAGAAGATGGGCGACAAGAGCATCGACGAAGACGTACAGATCATCGAGGCCCACATTTACAAAGGTGAGTTTTGAGGTTAGGTAGCGGCGGCGGTGGCGGCGGCGATATGTGTGACGATATGTGTGGCGCTAGTTGTGGCAGCGGCAGCGAAAACGGCGGTATTGGTGCCACTGGCGCCACGGCGGTAGCGGCGGCAAATAATAGAGCAATCGCAATGGCGGAGGTTCGCGCGTATATCCTTCTTTCCTCCCTTTCCTCGCTTGCTCTTTCCTTGCTCTTTACGCGCGATCTTACTGTCCTCGTTCTTCGTAGCATACATAGTGCGATCTCTCCTTCCACTTCGACTAAATCATACTACTCTCATACTTGACGCTGGTATCCAACAGTTGTACGCGGTACCAAGACCGGGCTCCGAATTCTCGAATTTGTATGAAAAATTTTCGCATGTGAAAATAACGCTGTGTGTGGACACTGATTCGTGTATACCTGTTAGAAATTATATACGGTTTCCGTGGAATAGCGCCCGATTGCCCACATAACTAATTGGTTAATTCATTATAAAATGTTCTAATTAGTGGATCTAATGGAAAAGCTTTAACCATCGCTGTGAAATGGTTGTAGTCAATTGCAACGTGATCAAGCGACATTCTCCTGTGTGGTACCGGCGAAACAACCGGCAATTAATTTATTAAATTTTTTTTAGAAGTATTGAACGTGCCAATGTGTCAAACTATTAATTGATCGACTATTATGATATTCTTTTGACTCTTTGCTGAACTATCATTCACCGATTATTATGACACTACTCTTGGCCTTTGTCAAAAACCTCTATACATTAATTATTTGTCAGATAAGGCTCGCGTATCAAATAGTTATTTCCTATTAAAGAAATTTAATCATTGGTTAATTAGCTAGAATTAACTAAAATTTATTACTTGATGTGTGCTAAACATTTAGTGTGAACTAGGCCAATGACTAAGCTTTGTCGCAAGACTGTTCGATTCACTTCTATTAATATAAATATATCAATATATCATATAATATCAATATAAAATATAAATTAATTTTAATCCCGATTTAACATTTTATTTTTTTCTAATTCTTAAACCTTCAATTGTCAGAATTTTTTTAACACAAGTCAGTGTGTGAGATTTTGAAATATCTTTTTGGGATGAAAGTCAATTTATATATATTTATATCTATAGAAATGATAAACATTGATTCAGATTTTCAAAATTCAAAGTTTGTATTTCATTCACAAAAAATTATTAATTCTTACAGTACATTGTGTAAAATAGCACTTTATCTGTATAAATATAGGTCTAATTTTTCGCCTATTTAAAGTAGTTATTTTTTTTTTAAATTCATACATGTACTTTCAAGTTTCAAGACTGAATGCGCATCATTTTGGAAAAAAGAAGGGAATAAGAAATGAAAAGTTTTTTGAAGTTTCGAAAAACTTCCATGGAGATAGAAATTGATCGATTACGAAATACTCATGTTTATGTGTAAATGTAAACATTGGATATATAAAGAAAATTTCGTGCGATGTCTGAAGGATTAAACGAAAGATTAAAATTAATTTACCTTGGTAGAAATGGACATATGGTATATTGATAAAATGCTGAGCAAACCATTAGAAGCTTAGTATACATTAAATAGATGGCCTAATAAATATTAATGAGATGTATGCGATATCAACTGGCATTTAATAAACATCTTTGGGTTTATATTAAAATTTGACACAGTGACTCTATGCGAAAGTAGACTCATTAGTCGGAGAGTTCCGAATTCAAATCCGATCTTTCACTCTTCATATGTTTTATTTATATTGAATGTTTGTATACAAGAGAAATTATGAGGTGAATTTCAGGAAACGTGTTTTAGTAACGATATATAATGATATATGTTTATCATTTCTTATTACTAAGATGAAATTAAATTATTGATTATAAATTTGATCTGATTCCCAGACAGCAAATCTTCCAGACATCTCAAAAACATCTCAATTCTAAGAACGTCCCTATGTTCTAGAAATGTTTTGGAGATCTTGTGCTGTTTGGGTTTCCTCGCTCATGAGAGAAAAGTCGTTATCGAGTTTGCAATTCTCCTATTGTGTGAGTTTAATATCTTGATCTCGATTCTGTTTTGTTTGAATTTTTCAAGAACAAATAATCTCAGCTACTTTAATCTTGGCTTTTTTTTACAATTTTGCAAATATTTTATACTGACATGTCATACAGTTTCTAATGCAGTATGAACTTCTGTTTTCGCTGTATCAGTTATATTACTTTCACATCAAATCACGCACGTGCATACATACACGTGCGCACATGTAATTTTTATGTAGTATCGAGTATGAAAAAATTGCGAACCGAAGATTGGCTTTTTATAAACAGTACATGTTGTTTGGTAAAATTGGAATTTGATTTTTGACGTTATAAGGGGACACGTGATATATCGTATTGTTTCTTCTTTTTCTTTTTATATTATATAGCACCTGTTTCTACAATCGATTCGGCCAGAAATCGTTATCATTCAGTTAATACAACACTAAACTGTGGATGATGCAACACAATGCAGGCTAATTAAGGAAACTAATTTGGAATATACACTAAGTGTGGATGAAGTATGTGGTGTGTCACTATGTGTATATATGTTCGCAATAATGAATTCGAGTCCGTGGAACATTATATTGTCGATATGAATAGATAATCTCTTAATAATTAATCTCTTGAATGAATAGATAATCTCTTTTAGATTATGCAAATGCAAATTTATGAGTATCGTTTGTGTATTCTCGAAAATATTTCTTTGAATATTTGATATCGGAAAGAATTTTCTATTGTTCCAATATTCACTAAAAGTCGCTGATAATACAAACTTCTTCATTCTACACACACATATACATATAGATATCCGAAAAAAATCGTTGGTTAGTATCCAGATAAAAACTGTCTATTAGTTTATCTCGAATGGAAAAAGTATCTAACAATAAAACGATAGCAAAGCATTTTCAAATATTTACGCCTTATTTTTTTATATTATTTTACATTCCTTTTATTAATTGGAGATATTCATTTCAGTTATATCGAGCTATAAATGATCGCATTCGGAAATTCGGAACAAGATTGTGTAGTCCGATTTGCGAAATATCATTTCCAGAAAGTCATTATGTATTTCAGTGATGATATTATTGTCTGCATCAAAAAGATGCATTAGATCATGGAGAAGCGATCATCAGGCCGTTCATTGAGGACGGACAGGGTCCTGGTCCTAGGTTCAAATATCAGTCTCATCCCGCATACATCTTATTTTCAGCAGAAAGTCACAGAAGAACTTTTTAAGTCTAGATGACATTAAAGATTATTATACTCAGCTACCCATCCTATACTACTACTACTACTTTATTATATTATCATATATTTATATCTTTATATCTCTTGAGCGAAACATCGTTCAATACGAAAAATATGTGTCCTCTTCAATTGGTTTGTCAATACCTCAGTAATTGCAGTTCACTCTCTAAATAAAAAGAGAAAACTAATTTTTCTATAGATATTCTATAGATATTACCCTCTGCGATGTATGTCTGTTTCTGTTTGATCATCAAACGAAAACTGGAATATCTTCCGAACACCAAGTGGAGTCTCCAAGTGGTCCCTTTTCCTTTCCCTTTTCGTTTCGTAGCATGTGGGCTCGCAGAGACGCTCGAGTTCAGAAAGGATCAAACATTGAAATTTCTCAACAGAGTCACGATACCGAAACTTTTTGCAGTTTTTGGGAACAAGAATTAACGACGAGATACGATAGGATACTGTTTTCACTTATGTTTATTTATTAAAAGTACTCCATGAAAGACGATGTATAACTACAATCTATATTGATAATATTGATTTTTATTTGCATTGGTTTTATCTCTATTGATATTGTTTCCTACATATATTTTTAACAAATGTATTTATCTCATTGAGGCATAATTTATCTTACATATAAATTCAAACATTCCGAGTGTCGTGTCAAAAATATATTCGAGTCATTTGACACGTGGAGTATCGTGTAGGTCATTGATGAGCCATGTTGACTTTCCATTTAGGTCGTTCTGATAATCTTCTATAAGAAGAAATATTATCATAACATATTCATGATATCATAAATCACGTTTTATAAATATATATGTAGGTATAATGAATGCAATAACGTAGATCCATCAATGATGCTGAATAAAAAGTCACGTGAAATTGGCGCCGCACACAACGTCAAGTGTTACAGTTTAATACTAGAACCTAAGACATCAAAATGACGTTTTTGATTTTTTTATTGTTATTTGTATCTTCTCAAACAACTAAAAATTAAATATCTGTGAAGGCATTTTTATAGGTAAATGATAAAAAATACAAATAATAAAAATATAAAAAATATCATTTTGACCTCCTTAGTAATTCTAATGTTAATTCAAAGCAATTTTTTTCAATTTGGCATACTGGGCTTCGACTTAATATTCAAGAACTTTTTTCACTATTACAAACAATATTCACTCTTTTTTTCAATGGTACTTGTAGGGTATCTAATTAATTGAATAATGTAGGAGAGATCAGTTATTTTTCAATTAAATATTTGTAAAAATAGACTTTAATATGTATTTTTTTATACGTATTTCGTAGAGTTTGATTATTCTCCCACGCTTTTACTTCTTGTCCTTTAGCTTTGTGCTTTTTCTCGCTCAAAAATAAAAAGCAGCTGAAAGAACACAGAAGGGTCCTGAATTCAAATCCCGGCCCTAATCCCACATTTGTGTTCCCACATACAATTTTCAGCGGGAAGTCATAGAGGATCTTTATAGATTTAGGGACATTAGGGACTGAAACCGCCCTACCCGGCTATCTTACACTATTAAATTAATGTTCAATATTTAAGTTTATTAAATAATCGCTGTCTGTTATATTTAATACATTTACCGTTATGATGGTCACTGATAATCGAGTTAATATTGAATTAACTTGTGTATTAAGCTCTAAGAATTCAGACTGAATAATATTTTTCTCTTTTCTATTTATATTAAGAAAACAGATCATTGAAAGAAAATTTTGATATGTTTGGCACTTATTCAATTGGTAAATGAATAAATGGTAAATCAATATGTAAGTTGACAGTCATGTGAATATTAACTTTAAACTTCGTTATTCGCAATAAAAGATTACATTACTAAATATCAACGTTATTTACTGAATATCCACAAATATGTACGTTATTCTATCATAATCTTTTATTTTATGATAATATTACAATCAGTAAATATTAGAAAATATTAAATGCGGTCAGTACGGAAAATTCAGCATGGAGACGAATACATCCCACACAACAAAGAACGTTTCCTATGAATAAAATTATAATTATATAAATTATATAAATAATTATTATTTAATATAATTTCGAAAACTTAAATGGGATCTCATATATCTATTTTTATGTGCTTTTCATGTATGCAATTGGTACATACAAGGCTGATCTTTATTTAATATGATAGGCACGTTTACTTGGCAAGATGATGTCATAGTTTATTTAAATCAACCCGTAAGATGATCTTTGACTGCACATAGAAGCGTTATCTCGTCGTTGTGATTGGCAAAAAAGGGTTTGGACTTGAAAAGAACTCTCTGAACTCTCTGAGAAAAGAAAAATATAAAGATGCAGAAATCGTACTTTCTTAGACTCGCGCATGTGTTCCATACATATTTTGCATACTCATACATGCACGCGTAACACGCGTCTTTGTACGGGTATTTTTTTATGTGTTTATGCAGTATGCATCGGTTATCGATATAAAGAAATTATATGTATCCTTTATGCGTTTTTCGAATAAAGGAACTTACACATATACATATACAAAGTGGAGTAGTCTAGATTATGGAATATTTTAGTGGGAATACAATGAAACTTGTTCAACATCCATATTAATACGTTTGTAGACAACGCGAGTATGGTGTGCAAAGTGACATGAAAAAAAAAATATGGCGCGTTATCCTGAAATGGGATTCCTTTTATATTTGTCATGCAGAGTAAACGCCAGGTTATCGCTCTTAAATTTCGCGAAATTGCCTCGCGGCGCGTCTCCCGCGCTATTATTACGAAAGCATGAATTTTCCATACGTCGTACCACTCGCCGTTAAATCGTTTCGCGCAGCGCCGTGTTTCTATGTAATAATGCAATGCGCGCCGGGAACGCGCGCGCGGCACTTGTTTGTTGTAAGCACGCATCGTGTAACGCGGAGCTCGGCTTACTCGCCACGAGCGCGCGCCTATGTATCCGTCAACCGGCTTGCCCGCGCGTATGCCCTATGTGTGCGTTATGTACAACCGAGCGAGAGTCGGAAGGCACATGTGCCGGGCCCCCTTCCTCCCTGCGCGCGCACGCGATACATAATGTATCCGCCCGTATGTACTACATAAGGAACGAGGAGTGATGTAACAAAGAGGCAAACTCCGCCGAAGAGAACCGAGCGTTGCCGAGGGCCGTTTGCGGCAGCGCGCTATGGCTCGCGCAAGTCGCACGCGTGCTCTTGGTACCCGCGTAGGAGTGCGCGGCGCACCATGAACCTTGTCAGCTGCTGCGACTGTACGGCGCCATATGCAATTTCGCGCGAGCCCACGTAGAAAAAAAAAAGAAAGAAATTACGCATGTGCGTGAAGAACGGCGAGATGGATGGCGGCGCGCGACATTCCGCGCCGGATCTTTTTCTCTCTCATCCGGCCACGACCTTTGATCCCTTCACGCTCTATTTTACTTTCCGCGATCGGCCGCGGGAGGCGAGGCGGCGGCGGAGCGCCGCGAGCGGCGTGACCTTCATCTGGTCCCGCCGACTCTCTTTGTCGACCGCGAGAAGGAAATGCATCTTATTAACGGTCCGTTGCGAAATTTCTACGCCGCTCGCGCGCGCATACTAGAGTTCCCGCGCGTTGCGTAACTATCGTCATGGTCATACTTTCGTAAGGTACGCACAGGAAATAGGATGAGCCACTATCGCGCGGTGATAGAGGACCGGAGAATGCTCGAGAAAGAGCGAGCGAGAGAGCGGCGGCACGGAAGAGAGATAGGGGAAGCAGCGAGTTATAGCAGCGTGCAGATAGATTGGAGGAGAATATATCTGTTCCGCCGCCATATTGCTCTTTTAGTGCCCCCCCCTCTCCCTGCTCGCATGTCTCGCACCACCTACACTCGCCGATTTCCCCTCCCCTCCACTCTATTTGTCCCCACCTATCTTTTACCCCCTCCTGAATCAAAGATGCCTTTTGTTCGGCATAGCAACAGCAGTGTTAGAGGGCTACTATAAATAGATCGCTACGACTTTCCAGCGTTGCCAAAACGACTGGCCCAACGTGCTGCGCAGTAAAACTAGGTGCCATCAAGGCCACAGCGGCAACGTCGCATTGCTCGATGCGATATGACCTAATCAACCAAGAATTTCTAACGTGTACTCTATCGTTTCTTATATAAGTGGTTTCTGCAAAATTTAGCAAACACGTGACGTGTACGTTGAATAAATAATAAACGTTCATATTTAATATCGCGCGAAATTTTGAAAATTATTCGGGGATGGAGACAACGGGAGTAAATTATTCGGACATCGGACATTGGAGAAAACGTATAAAGAATTTCTAATTTATACAATTACGCGCGGAATTACGCGAAGAAACGTATTCGTTATAGTCATTTTTTTTTATTGCAAGTTTCTCAAGTATCGATCAAGCGACGTTGCTTTTCCGCGCGCGCGTTTCTATGTATTCACGTATATGGCTGAAAAGTGAGACAAGAGAGGGAATGGGCGTGCCCGGAGCGAGAAGCGGCAACGCCGCACTCGTAAATCATGATTAAAATAATAAGTATAATACATATGTAGTACATAAGCGACCGACGGGTTTATATACGTAAGAACTGCGCAATGGCACGAGCAAGAGCTAACGTTTGGCTGGGTTCTGCGCAACTTTGGTACTCCCACTCTCTCTATATGCTCCCCACCGTCGGGACGAATCCCACGGGTGAGTTCCAGGAGTGATGGAGAGCAACGAATCAAACGCGGGCATTAGAGAGGGGTGGCGGGAGCAGGGATGGAGGGAGGGATGCCGAGAGGGATGGGAGGTGTGGGAGGGTAATACCTGGAAACCACGACTATATACCCCCGCGTATACCAATCTTGGCACTTTGCCTGAAAGAGCATATCGACCGTCCGACGTTGTCACATCGTCCGCACGATCTTATACGCCAGTCCTGGCTACTCTTTGAGCGGTATGTACCGAGCTCCTGCAACCGATCCATGCTACACGACGCGCGATCCGAGATGGGCGGTCGTTTAGTTCAGCTATCCACGCATCTCGCTATCGCGTCCCTTCCCCTCCCTCCACCCATTTTCTTAGAAAATCTGAGGCTCTGCGACCAAAAGTGAAATGTTCGTACGTTAAATGAACGAGGTCTTAATTTTTTTAGGGTCAACGTATGCTTGACACATTTACTTAAAAAATGATGAAGTTTTAAAATACATATACTATACATACATATACTATAAATTTTTAGTAGGGCCACAACGACAGATGAAGTTAGCTCTACAGTCGATTTCTGATATCTTATCCAATAATTGCTTCTAATGACATATATGTAAAATTAAATTTGTTCGTGTTGTTTGTACTTTTTGCGTTTAGAATCTTTGCTTTCACTTAATCTAATGTTTAATATATATTTATCTCGTTTTAAGTACAGAAATTTTTGGAAATTTCAAGCAACACGAACAATTTTATTGTCATACGTGTATGTAGGATTGTTTTGTTATTCCACTTTTTTAGTTTTTTTATTCCTGTGCTGTTCTACAAACATGAATTTTGCAAAGCAATTTATCCGATTTGCCCTACATCTTCGTCGTTAAATTCCACTTTTCCGACAAATCATATACAACTGTATACAATAATATACAGTACGACCATGCACTATATAATGTATAATTCTATTATAGATCGAGTGGTCAAACTAGTTGTATTTAATGACGATAGTGTTAGTTATCATAAGAAAATCTTGTTTAAATTTTAAAGCAAAGGATTTAGTCATAGAGATACATCTATGACATACGAGTACTGTAGGGGACCATTTATTTACCGGACATTTTAATCGTTATCACAGAGGTTACATGCTAATTCTAAGACTCTAAAAGTCTAAAAAGTCTAAAATTAATAGGACCCGCATGAGTCCGACGATTCGGTCTCATTCCGCGCGTACTTTCTCCATTCTATACAAGGCGTTCCGTCGTGAGACTCGCGATTTACGCGAAATCTATCGATCGCTCGGCTTTGCGCATCGTTCGCCGAGTGTGCTCGATTTCGAATTGCATCCACAGACGCCTCACGGGCGACAGAAAGGAAAAATTGTAGAAAAAAAATCGTAGCCGAGTGTCTTGCATTCATTCGTCGTATACAGGGTGTCGCGGGATCGGCGGGATCACTTCCGGTCACGGACCGGCCACTCATTGATCGGCAAAACGCACCGAGGGTCACACCCGGAGTATCCGGACGAATCTTCGGAGCCGACGGCACGCACGGTCGTCGCGTTGTCACTGCCGCGTGCGGCCGAAACGCTCGCGCGCGCTAATCCGCGAGAATGCCGAGGCCGGTTCGAATGCGGCCCGCCGAGGACGACACTGGCGAGAGCGCGGCGCGGTGTATCTAGCGCGGTACACTCCGCGCAAAGAGTTATCGCGCGCACCGCGGCGGGGCTAGACCGTCGGAGAGATGCCTAGTGTCCCCGCGGAGCCGCGGGCGGTCAGCTCGATCCGGCTACGACGACATCGGTCTGAAATCAAGGTTTCGCACCGAAACACCGGGAACACGTACGCGCGAGCGCCCGCGCGAATATGGCGCGCTGTCCTCGTTCTCGAGAGTGCCGCGATTCTCAGGCCTAGCTCCGGCGGCCCGCGCGAAGCTGCGCCCGGACGACGAGCATGCACGTAGTCGGCGGTGGAGCGATACCGTCTACGTCGCCCGTTCTTCCCCTGTTTTACCCTCGACGTATCGAGCGCGATAGTGGAGGTGGTGGTGGCGGTGGCGGTGGTGGCGGCAGCAGCGGCGACAGCGGTGCTGGTGGTGTTGGTGGTGTTGGTGATGATGATGAGGATCTTTCGCGCCACCTGGTATAATCGTGTCGGCGTACAAAGTGAAACGTCGTCGTCGCCGTCGTCGTCGTCGTCGTCGTCGTCGTCCTCATCATCATCGTCAGGGAAAGCGTGAAAACTGCAAAAGTCGGCGCGAGCACCAACTAGAGGGACAACTTTCCCGTGTGCGGATCGCACGGTCATCCACAATTCCGCTGATACGTCATCCTCGTCCTCGTCCTCCCGCTCCCGCTCCCCTGTACCGTCGTGTAACATGGGTCGCGCGCGGTACCGTCGGCGGTGCACGTAGGTGGACGGGCTGCCGCTGCTGCTGCTGCTGCTGCATGTTATAACCTCAACGGGAGGGAACACTGTGGCGTGTCGGACCGCCTCAGCCGCGCTGCGAGATGTGATTTCGCGCATCTGATCCCAAGGGCGATCCTTCTCGAGCGTCGAGGATGAGGAACGGCTTCACCGATATACCGGTCGCGAGTGCCGACAGCAGCACGGACGCCATATGGCTCGAGAAAAGCAGCCCGTCGCGGATGGCAGCCGAGCGAATGTCACTCAGTACGTCTCCTCCGTACACGCCACTCGCCGAGCTCGCGATCCGCGAGGCTCGGCAATGCGAATCAGTTTCGCGCTCGCGGTTTGCTCTTCTCTGAGACGCGAGAATCGTTTCACTCGTTGATGAATAGAGAAAGAGAGAGAGAGAGAGAGAGATTCTGTGTTCTTTCTTGCCCGCGGAAAATTGAACTCGCGCGATTGCTCGTATCGATCTCGATCTGATTTCGGAATCCGAACGCGCGAAGAAGGTTCCGCCGAATCCAAACGCGCGAAGAAGGTTTCGCCGAATTCAAGCGCGCGGAGGAGGTTTTGGCAAATCCGAACGCGCGAATCGACAGCGAGTCGACGCTTGTTCGGAGCCTCTCGACGTCGCCGGAGCGATCAGGAGTGTGTTTACGTTTACTCGGTTTACTTACATCGCTAATCGCGCCACGACATCGACGCCGTGTCATCGAACGCGCGAGCGCGGAATCGATCGAGGATCGTCAATCGAGACGCGTCACGTGCGCGACGATTCGGCTCTACCCTACCTGCCCGCTCCCTTTTGACACTTCGGCTCGGCGTGGTGTTTACGCTTCATGCCGGAAATTTTCGACTGTTTTCACGCGCCTTCAAACGGGCTTGATGCGCCAATGGATCGATTCGATCGGAGCGAAACTCGACGTATACTTCTGCCTTTCGATTGCCGCGCGACGAAAATTAATCGGCTTGTGCAAAAATAATTGTGCTGATAAAAAAATAGTTCTCTTCGATCTCTCTCTCTCTCTTTCTTTTTTTCTTGGTTTCTTGGTCTCTGTTGTCACCTAATTTGATTCCCTTGCGAATACTTGGTTAGAGTAAACGTAAAAAGTGGATAATTGCTTAATTTTTCTAATTTTTGTTATCTAATGATTGCGTGTTGAGATACGATTTTACGTTAGTGACGTAATAGTTCGGACTGAGCAGCAACACAAAAAAAGTTATTTTTGTATTGGCGCGCGAGAAATCGGCCTACATACTAAATCGATTTAGAATTTATCGGTTGTATTTAAAGATATGTTGTCGTATGATAAATGACGTTGACTATTGATAAATTTATACGGTAAATAATCGGAAATAAAATTTAGCTGGTTTATTATTCGCGTTGGTCAGGTGATAGTCGATTAAATATAATATCTTATAAACAGGATGAGCGTATCTATCAGCACAGAATTTTTTTTATCGATAATGTTATTTGTGAAATGAAATCAATTGCTTTATTTTTGGTATAATAAAAAAAGAATTTTTTTTATACAAAGTACATTAAGATTTTTTTTCTCCCAAACGTTCTCTTCAAAAATCTACTTGTGAAATGTTACTCTTATGTTGCCACGTAAACGCATAATTAATTAAAAAATAAGCTTAACACCTTTCGTTAAACACCTTTCGAGAATACGAGACTTATACGCTTCTTGTTTTTCAGATTTCGAAAAAGTCGTCGTCAAGCAAGAACGTCCAGACGATGCGGAAATCCGTGAACTGGCTGCCAAAATGGTGGAAGCACACAAGGCGAAAATGCTGGCGAGCATGCCAGCGGTACAACAGCAACAACAGAGGCAGCAGTGCCTCGTATCGCAGCCTAATCTTCCCGGTATTCTCGGATATCTGAACAAACGGCCGACCGATGGAGCGTCCGCTCCGAAAACGCCGACGGGTAGTTTGGAAAGTAAAGTACCGACGCCTGATGACGATAGCCAGAGGGGCCGATTCGGTTGGACGAGCTTTGATGACTGTCACATACCTTATATATTTCGCTCCAGCGAAAAGTATTGCGCCGTACGCATCCTAGAATCTAAGCTTCTCAACAAGTACCTGAGCTTTCTTCATTCGGACATCTATAGTTGCACATGTATAAGAAGTTATTACATTACGGAGGCCGAGAGCAAGTTGTTTAACGAGATCAACACGAGGCACTGCGAAAATCAATTCGGGAGGGACGCGTTTACGTGTAAGGACCTGGTAGTGCGTCTCTCGGACGCCAAGGAGTTTTATACGTTTCTCGATGTGTGTTACACCAAACTGACTGCCGGTACTAATCCAAATGTGACAAGTGGCCGCAAGGCCGAGAAGTGCGGTTTCATACGAATAAACAAGGAGTCCGTGGTACCTTACACGGTAAAAGACAGTCTACAGTATGTGCCGCTGTTTTATTTCGAAGGTGAGACGGAAAATCTCAAGCTGAAGGCGGAAAAGCTCGAGGGCTGGGATTTATCGTATTTGAAGTTCTGCTGTAAGGTACAGGGTATACGTAACGAACTGTTCGCGAGTGAAACGTGTTCGGTGATTAGTCTGAATGATATTAAGAGTTACTTTCCACCTGGTACTGGCTTCGAGGACTACTGGCCGACCAAAGTTATGGACTCGCAGTTACTGGTGAATAGCAATGGAAGTAGTACCGGCGGTGGGTGGACGAAACAGCCGCCTACACCGCCGGCGACCAAGCCACCCTCGGTGCAGAGCGCGAGCAAAGTGGTACCACCTTTGAACGCGCGTGCCGCCGTACCGATGCCTAATGTAATGCAGCGGGGAGCTGTCGTAAGTGCGGCACCGCAGATGCCGCGAATAGGACAGCCGAGACCCGTAGCGACAACGCATCCCGCGCATTCATCCCCATCGGGAATTCCCGCCGGTAGATCAAACATAGTGTCGCAGCCTATGCTGAATAATGTTCAAGGTGTGGTTAATGGCTGGTCGGGTCTCGTCGGCGGTCAACCAACCTTTCAAACATCACTCGGCTCTCAGGCTAGCATTATACGAGCGACTCTGAACAATGTGATGCACAACGTAAGCTAGTCTCCTTGCATTATATATAAATTATAATATGCGATCCGAAGCCTCGAGAATTTTTACGTTCTAGCTGTAGCTTTATGTTTCTATGTCATGTATTAAACCAAATATACAATTTTTCACTTTCAGCCCCAAATGAATACTGCTCCCAAAAGCTATTCTCAACAATCTAGGAGTAGAGCGAGTAATAGTGGTGCAGCAGCGCAATATCCTGTATACCCAACAACAACGATGCAAGGGGTTGCTCAAGCCCAACCACCACCTCTTATACGAGCAACTGTTCACTCCAATCTCGCGTAAGTATCACTAGAGCTTTCTGATATAGCTAGTACATATATACGTGTTAAAAGTTCACAAAGCTTTAAATAATTAAAAAAAAATCTTTGTTTTTTTAGCAATGGTTTTTTTGGCAACAGTGTATTCCTGGTCGCGTCCGTGATGCAGATTAAAATGATCCATGGGCTGTAGTTGCCTAAATCATATTCCTTTGATTGGTTCTTTGTTTAGGATCGTGTCATCAGCTATTCACAGTATATAAAAATACAAGAATTCTGTGACACGGCTCTGAACAAAAGAACCAATCAAAGCAAGGAATATGATTTAGCCAACCACAGTCCACGGATCATTTTGACCTGCGTCGCGAACGTTTGCGTACGTTTGCTTGTGATAAAGCAAATTAATTAGTGTAGATTGTACATAATATCAAATCAAATTATCACACCTACTTATTTCGTATTATGTGTATTATGTTTGTTCTGTTTATAAAAATTTTGGAATCATATATCACAAAAGATAATTTTGATTTTTAAAATAAAAGAAGATTGTTAAGTGTATTCTTTCTCGATCAGATAAATTAATGAAAGTAATATTATGAGAGAGAATTTTCACTTTTTGTGTATGGCACATTAAGCATGAAATATTGAGCATTAGAACCATATGCTTATCCTAGCTTGAATTATGTTTACATATATAAAGCGTAATTATAATTGTTATATGTAGAGTATCTGCACCATAGCTTTCTGTATTTGTACATACAACCTATGATTTTTTTTGTATAGTTATCCCACCTATGGGAAGGATGACTGGTGAGTCCTTGTAACATATACTATTGTCATATAGATTATATTATAAGAAATAAGCATGCATAAATTTATATCTCAACTTGATAAATTATCTAGATAAATTTAATATTAATTTAAATATTTATAATTAATATTAATTAATAATATTTATAATTAATCTACATGACTGTCTTTAAAGCTTCTTTACGTGACAAAACTACATTGGTTTAGTTGCGAATCAGTTTTATCCACGTCACAATTTATTAATGTTACGTATATTTGTCATAAAATGTGTTCATATATTCTAAATTTTATAATGATCAATGTGTATGATTTATTATATTGCTGTCACTGTGTCTCTATGTGCCTGGGTAGACCAGATCAGAAATATTTGTTACCTGAAAAGTCCTCTTTTATCTGAAAAGATTTGATATATTCAGATAAAGATCGAATGTCCATTAATTATATGAGGGAAAGCCTTAAAGAACATTACAATGATTTACAATTTTCTAAAATATGTTATATATTATTTTCTAGAAATTATTTATAAATCAAAATGTCTGAGTAATATTCCGAGTAATATAAGTAAAAATCTAAAATGCAAATAATGGATGAAATAAACGTTGACAGCATTATTATAAATCCAATTGTAAAATTGATTTCCTCGTTTGAATTAATTAATAAAATATGTTTATATGTAGAGTGTCTAATGTCTAGATATAACACCATTTGTAAGGGGGTAAAGATTAAATGAATAGAAAAGTATCGCCATGCGTGCAGTAAAGTGGAAGAACCGTGCTTCCACTTGCTGGCAATAGCTAATGATGCGTAATGCTGGATCGTCCTTTGCTGTCTTTTTTGAATTGCACTAATGCACGCTCCTTCGCAAATTTTTATTAATTAATTTTTTAATTATTAGAAAAATCGCAAAGAGCTTTTCTATTCACATTTTAACTCGTTTTATTTATTTACGAGTGGTGTTACACTTATTATCAGACACCGTATATATTTTCATATAGGACTTATTTTTATATGAACACTTTATTTTTTATTTTTACAATCCAATAATATATTTATTAAACAATGTATTTATTAAAAATTAAATTAAATTATATTTTGTTTAATTTGTAACAAGCATAAATATATGAATATGTAATTTAACCGTGTCTGCATAAGTTTTATATTATTTTTGTGCAATGTATTGAGTATTTTATTAATTTATGT
>VBVQ01003978.1:0-16486 GCA_011636635.1 Tetramorium simillimum
CGGTTTAATATACCCCTTATTAATGTTCAATCGAGGATACGGCGACTTCCACGCGATCGTCAAGCCGATATTTTGCACGAACTTCTGAGCATTACACGCGTCACGGATCATTTCGCGCTCGGCATTAAGTATCGAATAAGGAGTGGACCGTTAATGTGATGTGGGACAAATGCAGCCACAATTTCTTAATGAAATCTTCATTGGCGGCAGTGTATCTTCATTCGCCGTGCTATAATAACTAGTAATAATTAAGATAGGAGCAATCGCGCGGAGGAAAGTTTTGTTGACATTCTTAGCTTTCGCGTGCAAAATTACGACATCGAAGCATTTTCCTAATCGAGACGTAAAAAATATACATTCTTATATCTTATTATATTTATACTTTTATGTTTGAGGATAAAAATATCAGAAACTTATTTGCGCAAAGTTTAATGTTTCAGTAAAAACGGATTTTTTCTACATTTTTACAGGAAGTTACGACAACGACATTTCGATATTTATGTTTTTATTACGATCGCAAAAATTGAGGAAAATCATTTTTAGGGAAAGTATCTGTTACGGAAAGCCAACTGTTACCTCTCAGTGAATTACACGGTTTACGATTTTCCATTTATCACCTTTTACGACAAGTCGTTTGTCACCCGACTAGTCTGAGTTTATACTCCTTCGTTATTTAGCAAATAAGGAACACGTAACTCCTTTATCATTCAGCAAATAATTTCCGCCGTTCGGGAGGACCGAAGCGAAGTTCTCCGAATGGATTAAGATTCGTAATATATGATATAATAAAGTCGTCATATATTAACAGCGTCAAATCTCTCATTCCGCAATCAGAACCGTAATAATTACTAACCATTAATATGCCAAAATAGCTTTGCGAACGTCCAGACACGTAATAACTTACACTCAGCGTGCGTTCCCCGTGTTAATTATTCCTTTTACCCCGCTCCAATTATCGCCGATTACGAGGAAAGAAATACGTTGCAATAATTGTCAGGCACCGTAAGAAGCGATGGAGTCGTGTCTAATAAATACACGTCTTGCTAGGTGGAATCGTTCGCGACCTCGCGCGCGCGTGGCGCAACGAAAACGAACGCACCAAATCGCGTTAATTAAATTAAATTCCATCCTCCAAATTAACGGTCGCCTCCTCGTGCCCGGATGATCGTGAGGAAAGGAGAAAAAAAAAAAAGGCGGACGATGACGGGGCATCATAATTGCGCGGTATTCATTCGCGAGCGCGGCTTTTACGCTTTTACCGGTGGCAAAAAAAGCACTTAATTGGCGATAATTTCGCGGCGCACCTGTTAACTCTCTCTCTGTATCTCTTACCTCTTTCTAGACCCCCGAGTTTCGAGGCTGGCTTCCAGCTACGAAACACCTTTTTATAGGCTATTGTAATTTATCTTCTTCCGTGTTTCTCCCCGCGAATTTCGCGCGCAGGAGCTACGAACAACGGCCGCCTGTCAATAGTTCTTTTCCCCGTTTTCTCCGCTCGCAATTTCGCCCCGCGAAATCCCAACGAAAATCGCAAGCCGATGATCTCGCGAGAACAATTCGCGGCTCTTTTTACGGAAGAGAGCTATCGCCGGAATGCCGCGAGCCATCGGGGCCCATTACTAGTACGGCACGCGAGATCTCGCGAAAGAGAAGCGCGACCCGGTTTACAATGCGTCTCGTCTCGACGTCTAGCATCGCGGAGATACACACCTCCGAAAGATAATAAAGTACTGAGAAATACGGAGAACATCCTCGCGCGGTATTACAAAGTGAAGCTACGTTTACAATCCCGCACGATAAAAATTGTAAGTGTATGACGTGAAGGTGTGGCAAGAGATATACAATATATTTTAGACAATATTTTAGTGTAATAATCGGATTTCTTTATCTTGTCGAGAACCCTCAAGTATTTCTAATTCTTTGTCAGGTAAAGATTTTACGTCTCAGAAAGATTAACGTTTTGTCAACATTTGAGACTCGGATAGTTATCTGTTTATTGTCAAGTAACTGAAAAATTGGGCATATCTGAATGTCGAATTTAAAAAATAATAACGCATTGTTTCACATAGGGCTGTAAAACACGATGCTATCGTTTAAAGCACTTTCCCTATTCAGATAAGTTGATGAGATGCTTTCCCTATTCGCTTATAGATAAGCTATTTAGAAAGTCTTTATCCGAGTGAGTATTTACTTGGCAATTTTGACAGACAATTGTCCAAATTTGCCTGTATTATTTGCGGTTTACCTAGGATAATCGGCTAGGTTAATAGCAGTCAATTGAAGTAATGGGTGGATATAGAGATCTAAGTATAAGGATTACTCAGTTTATGTGGTCATGTAGAATAAAATAATTTTATCCTTTCAAGAAATTAAATTAATTTAACAAAACTAAAGAATGTGATTTTATCTTCTATTTAACATCTCTTTATTTTTTCAAATTTCGTCTAAAGATTTTAAGTTTATTCTTCAAATATTTAAGTGTTAAATTCCCATTTTTAATAAATCCTCTTACTAAAAATTAGAAACATTCGTTGATTTATTCCCCAATTATGAACATTTCTTCTCTTTTTCATAAATTTCAACTCGTCACCTTTTTTTCACTATCAGAATATATAGCAATATCACGTAACACGTAAACAGAACTATTTTCTTCCTCGAGACCGGGCGAATCAGAAAGAACGAGTTCGGCAAATAAAACCGGAGGGATCGGGGTCGAAGGCATTTCGAGAATTACAATTCCCTCGCCACACAAAGTCAACGCCGCTCGACAACTCACATAGCCAGACGTTGCCGCGGGGCGCGGTGTGCAGCAGGTTCAGGTTCAGGTTAAAATCCAGACCGGCGAGGTCCTGTCGCAGGTGGGTGCTGTCCATGACGAGAGCACGTTCCGGCAGCAGGAAGAGATGATCGCTACCCTCCGCGGGCCCCAGGGTTCGCGGCACGCCGAGCCCGAGAGGCCCCGAGCGGGCCGTCAACATCCTATCGCCAGGATCAGCCAGGATCGCGTCGCAGCGCGAAGTCGCATCCTCCTGCGAGCGCTTGATGCCCGACACGCTGATCCGCGACGGGGCCGCCCCGCGACCTTTCCGCACTGCGGCTCGGCTCGTAACAGGTGGCACGTGACCGCCTTTCCTGACAGCCCCCGTCCTCGGGTACTTAATCCTGATGTCGGAAAGTTAACGCCTCGGCCCCGTCGAGGAAGCGGAAATCTTCGCGGATCTTCGAGAGAGTCGAATGAATACAGCTCGCGATACGAATCGGAATGCAGGAACGTCGAGTGCGGCAGCTTCTAGGAATCGCCGTCTTCTGTCATCGTGAGAGATTTTCTCTTTGAAGTTTAATTAGAAGAATAGGAATGATTCGGGTCCGATTGTCGCAACGCGCGTCCTGGGAAGTTTCGCTTTTTTTTTCTTTTCCTCAATTCTCCCTCGCGTGCGACTCCGATTAATCTCGATTAACTCACGTTACGAGACGACGCAGTAATCGGCGAACGTTTCACAGCCAAGAACGCCTTCCGTAATTCGATCCGGGGTTGTCGCAAGACGCGATCGACGATGTGTTAATAATACAGTATCGATGCGATCGATGTTTTTCTCGGCGGTGACGCGATAAGAACCCGCGAGATCACACGACGCGACAATCACCACAGCCCGAAGAATGACTCGTGATCCCGTGAGTCACGTCGGTCAGTCAACTTTCGACGTCGCGCGTCGACGACGGAGTGAAAGAAAAGAGGGGAAGACGGGGGGGGGGAACCCCGGCCGATCTTTCGCCGCGCAAAGTGGCACGAATTGTCCGAGCGGGTCCGCTCGTTAAATTCGTTTAACAGACGAACGGCGAATCACCCGCGTTCGGAACGAGTTCCGCGGCGGGCCGGGTCTCCTCAGGACTAGGCCGAGGAGATGTCGGAGAGTGGGATGAGAGGCGGCTCTCCGTGCGTTCGCGCGAGACACGCGGCGATCACGGCTCCGCGGATTTGACAGGCAGCTCGTGACAGACGCAAAGTCGCACGTTCAGCCGAGTCCGACCTTGCCACATCCCACACAACTGTCAGCCGGGCGCTGTCCGTATTTCTCGCGGGCGAGAACTTATCGGCACACCGTTCGCGCCGGCACGGCCTTCCGCTATTTACGCAGCGCGCGGGATATTAATCAATCCCGCCCACGTTCTCCGTCTCGACGACGTGGTCCTCGAGTGGGGACTGACGGCACTCGCTTGACAAGCCGGGGCGACAACGCGGAGCTCGCTCTCTTCGTCACGAGGAAAGAGTGTAACGGCGGAGTCTTCACTCAGAAACTGCGCGCCTCCCGCGCGGCCGCCTCCCGTCGTGTCTGGCGGCTCCTCCAACAGCTGGGACTCCGATTGCCGGCGGGACTCGTGGCTGCGTGGCTGGCGCGAGGCTCTCTCACGAGCGGTCTCACGTACACGGCGGTCAGCGTACGACTGAGTGGGTCCGTCTCGCCGCGTTCACGAGCGACACCGACGGACGTCGGAAACGACCGACAGGGCGCCGGAGAGATGCAGCGCGGGCGGACAGATGCGTTTTCCGCGCCGGGGGAGACCGGGGCCGTCCGCGCGCGGAATCCACGCGTCCACGCGCGCGGGGAGGACTCGCCGATCCGATTTTCGCGCGTGCCGATCGAGCCTGCTCGCTGCTCTCGCGGGAGCGAGAGAAAGAGAGAGAGAGATTCCATCTAAATGCCACGACAAATCTTTACTCTCTCGAGAGAGAGTGAAGATCTGTCGTGACGTTGAGAGCATGTGCAGGTATTCTTGCGGTTGAAAGCCGCATCGATGCGCTTTAGTGTCGATTACAGTTTTACCGCGAGCGACAAAATTAGACACGTTTCACTAGCAGCAATGCCACGCAAATAATAGGTATCCGCTGGAAATTAATTTCGAGGAATAATTTCATCCCCGGCGTAAAAATAAGCGCCCAGAAGTACCGTAAGTTCTCGCGCGATTCCTTCCGGTTGCACGAGATTACGTAAAAGGAACGAAACGCCTTTCGGCGTCGGACGAGCCGGTCGACCATTAAAATAGCTTTGGCCACGGCCGTTTTCTGGGTCATAATCCGCGCAATTAGACGGCTTGGAAACCGTCTATAAAAGGGGATTATAAATTTGGTCGTGGCAACAGAATAGTCTCCGCAGTCTACGTTCAAAGGCGATTCCACTTTCATTTATAACCCATTTATAACCCTTTCGCAATGTCTAAATTATTAATTTTCACCGTAACCGAGTTCACCTATTATATATCGCTAATCGTCGTTTCGCGTCGCGTCGTTTAACCGTCTCGCCCAGACCTTTCGCAACTACGTCGTGAAAAAAATTATTGTTACTTTGCATAAGCGTCTCCTTTCTTTCTTTAAATATGCGGCATCATCCATGTCCATTTGCGCGATCGGCGATTTATGCGCGAAGAGCTCGCATAAATCGCAAAGAAACGTGGGTGGGCACGACCCGGGCGAATGCGGAATCGCATTGTAAGAATATCGCGGTTGTACGGAAGAAACGGCTCTTGTTGCGGTTACGGTAATTTGCGGCAAGGCCCTTTTTATCGTTGGAAAATGCACCTCACGAATATGCACCGAAACTACCGAGCATACAGCGAATCGTTTCCGAGAACATCTCGCGGCATTTTATGCGGTTATTTCTTGCGGTTAATCGATTGTACGAGAGATCCGTCTGTGTTAATCGTGATGATAGATTTTTTTTTTTAGATGTTTTAGAAGTCAATCTTTCCTAGAGCAAGACTAATTTACAGTAAAAGTTATTTGCGGGGAAATGCAGGGAAAAAAATATAATTACGTAGATTCATATAATTAAAAAAATTTGTGTAAATTAAATTTTCTATTACACAACCTATGTTTCTAATTTCTATAAGGTTTATTTTTATATTGTAATTTCTTTAGCGCATTCAATGGTTCCTGTTACGTAAATTATGGGATTGTAGACCGCAAAGGGGGGTTTTTTTTTTGCTGAAGATAAGGAAAAAATGTCCAGGGAACAATACGAGGGTTCCCTGGACTTTTCCACGAGCGGATTGCAAAAATATTGGAAAATAATAGTCATTACGGCTGCTCCGTTAGCCCAGACTTCTCTCTTGGATTTATTGGGTCACTTTTTTTTTCCGTTGCCACGCACGCGCTACGCGTCGAGGACGTGCGCCGTCTCGACGGCGGCGTCCGTTCGCGGATAAGCGGAGCCATCGGATTTTATTTGCGACGTTTCACGCGGTAATTCAGAGATCAGGGTCAATCGACTGCGACGGGGAGTGCAACACGCTGCTTCCTTCCAGATGATAAAATTAGCAGTCATTACAAACCCGTTTAACGTGCGATAACTATTTTTATTTAATAACTGTCGTAAAATGACAAGAAAATTCCAGTTATTACGCTTATCATTAGATATTACGATAATGTGTTACTTACAATTGAAATTCGATAGTCTATCTCGACTGCGAAATGTTATTTAGATAACTGCGTCTCTTGAACTCGATGTTAATTTGCGATTTGTCAACATTAGCATCGCAAAGTGAGAAAAATCTGTTTTCTTATTGGAATCGTTTCGTGCTGTCGCAGGACGAGATGCTATTCCTCTCAATTGTCGTAAATCCGAATTACACTATTAATTTAACAGGGGAATTTATGTGAGGCCGGAATTTATGTGAGAGAATTGTAAATTATATTTTAACTCATTTTTGTCCGTTCCGTATTAGTTCAGTTGATTGTTAATTCGAGGCTAAAACATTCCTAACAATGGCAAATATCAATAATACCTCCGAGAAAGTTCCGTCGACTGGGTTTTTGTCATTGATTTATCATTATGTACTCGACGAACGTAGCCGAGCCGCTTCTTGCGGCCTGATCTTCCGCGTGCGTGCCTCGTGTACGAAGTCATTCAAACGACGATCGATGTCCTCGTATGGAGACTAATATGCCAGGTTCGCCAGGTACAAGCAAAGCGCTGTCGAGCACCAAGGACAGGCATTGATTGACGGGGACTTATCACTCGATATTAGCGAAAACTCGTGTCGCATCGATTATCACACGTGCTCGCATCTGCTCGTGCTCGTGAAAGGTCAGCTTGAGGCTGAGGTTAAAAATCACGCGAATAAAGGATGCGCAAGATGATTGCACAACATGACGAACTTCCCGTTACCGTAACTTTATTAACAATAATTTATGCAAAACAAATTTTTTTTTTCTCGAAAATGTGCTTCAAAGTATTTTCAATATTTTAAAGCGGAGTCATTGTATGTACTCGAACATACGGAGATGCTACATTTATTAAATACGAACTGAATTATGCACGAACCGGGACCGAATTCGGGCGAAAGATTAGACCGCAAAAGAAAAGAACGCAAAAGATATAAGTTTGATAGCGATGAAAATTTGAGAGGCGATGGCTGATTGCCAAACCGTTATTCTGAAAGCTCGAAACATTCTTATGATTCACGACGAGATACAGACGAAAGAAAGGACGTTTACTGGAGCGTGACAGCAATTCGTGATACACGTGTCCGAAAATAATCTGTGTCACTTCATTATAAATTCACCTCACAGTTCGGAAACATTTCCAATTACGTCGCAAACACTTAAATAATGAATCTAATAGAAAAACTTAATCGCCTTATCTTTTATCGGATTTATTAACATCACGCATGAGATATTATTGATTTATAATGAGACAAGTATACCAATGAATTATATTAATTAAATGTTAATGTTTCATTAATCACTCAGCAACGCAATATCGTAAAGGCATAAAATAATTATAGCAATATAATATAACAGCGAAGGTTGATTAAATTATAACGATGTTAATTCCGATAATTTAAACGATCATTAATCACACATAAAAGACTAATGGAAAATTAAAAAAAAAGGGGGGGGAGGTGGCTTACTCAACTACTTGATGTAATTCGCAATAGTACTTCGAACTTTCAGACTCACGTCAGCAAAGTGACACATGCGAGGCTGTGCTGAAATAACATTACATCTAATAGACATATTAAGAACTTTTTCCAATGGAGCACGTAAAAGCGCCCCCATTCCGCGCTAAATGTCACGATATATAAAATGCAGTTAGCCGGGATCGGCTTTCCGTGAAAGACAATCTTTCTTCGCGTGACAGGAAGCCGGATTGACGCGTCACAAATTGCGTCACCTCCGTCGTGCTTTCTCCCGCGAGCGGATTGTTCGACGAGGGGACGGCAAAAGCGAGCGCGTCGTAGTGTCGTAATTTGCGCGCGTTCCATCGGCGGCCCAGCGACGAAACGAGCCACTTCGTCGTCTCGTTTCTCGCGGCTGCCGCGACGTGCCGTAAGCAAGCAGTTTTCCGCGAGTTTCGCAACGTGTTCGTTTTCGCGAGAGCGGGCCGTGATGCAGCTCCAGAGCCGCGTCGCGAAACACAGTCGCGCTGACGTTCGCGTGCGTTACACACCGCCGGAGTTCAAAATGAATCGGGAAGTCACGTACGAGCGTTCGAGCTTAACAGGACGATGCCGGCGGTTAAAAATTCGGCATTGACGGAAACTGTGTGTATTCCGATTAGTCGGACAAATGAATGCCTCACCCGCGATAATTAACGGTGGTCCATTACGTGACTGTGCTCCGTTTTCTGTTTCAATAAATCAGCCTGCTCGGACGCGGATTATTGCATTCGCGGTCGTTACTCGCGCGGAATTCCCTCTTGCCGGCCCGCATTCTGCATCTACGTATCTATGCGCGCGCGACTGTAATGAAGACCCAGAATCATGCGGCCGGCCGCTGCCGACACGTGCAATGCATTCGCGCTCGTATCGCGGGTAAATACGGACGATGATTATGATTATTTCCGATGCGAAACACACCTAGTCGTCGCGTTGCAGAGATTACGATATCAAATTACGTGTTTGGAAGCGCATAAAATAATCTATCACGGCATCCGGTTTTAAAATTGCAGTAAGCGATTTTTTCGAAACAGATTGGATACATTCGCTGCTTTTTACACCGACAATGAGAGAAAAATATAGTTACTTTTTTGGCCTCGACCACAATTTTATTACGATTTCTAACGATAATTATGGTTGACATGATGCATATAGTTAAGTTAATTATATTTACTGTTAGAAATATTATAAAATTAAAATGGTATGGCCATTTTATTATTTATAAAGTGGTCGAGGCCAAAAGTAATTATATTTTTCTCTCGGTGTATAATATATAAAGTCGAATTATTTTTGCTGATTATCAAAAGAGACTTTGAAGAGACTATGAAATTAAAAATTTATAAATCTCAAGAGACATGATCAAGAATTCACTGAGATAAAAATTCATATAATTATAAATTCAAAGTTAATGTTCTATCACTTCGCGGTCTGATAATTTTTAATTTAGCAAAAGATACATGCGTAAGGTGAGATTTCGACTAGTTTCAGAGTCTTAAAATCAATTTCCAACTCGACTGTTGTACGTTAAAAATAGTTTACTTGAAACGTGGCCCCGTGCAATTTCCAGCTTTGTAAACCTCGCCTCTTTACTTCGAAACCTAACGGATCGCCATAATTGGCATAGAGATCTTCAATCCTTTATTCGCCGCGAGAATCGCGCTGTGGGCACGGCGGAGGGAATTAGGTCGCCCGATCGTTTCTCGGAAGACGCGCAAAGGGACGCCAATAATTTCGTACCGAGGATCGTTTTCACTGTGGCACAGGACGGAACGACGACCGATAATTTCTCAGCCAACGGTAATAAATATCCCCTTCTTCGTAGATCTTCTTGCCGCTATGTCGAGCCCGCATCGGTTCCACGTCTTCGAAGATTCTTACCGGTGCTTCTTGCCGCGGTCGCAAATTAAATGAGCGAGCGCGGTCGGCGAAAGTCGAGCAGGGGCGGAGGGGGAGAAAAAGCGTGGGGAAGAAGCGTCGTTCGCGAAGGCGCACCGTCCAAGGGAAAACGCGAAAGTAAATTGGTAGCCGGGAAGGGCTCCGAAGGACCGGTCTGCCTGCTTCCGCGATTTCTTTCGACGTTTTTTTTTTTTCTCTGAGACTTTACACTCGCATTCCACCTGTTCCCCGTACAGAATAAACGCGTTTTGTATTCTAAGAAAGAGAAGTACAACTGTTTAAGCTCTTGAGACTCGAGTGTTGGACAAACTAATATTAAGTTTCTCCGAGATCGCCACGTAAAACGTTTCCTTCTTGGAGACTGGAATGTCCTTGAAACTCGAATTTGTCCTTCCGTCGATGTCTCTGATTTCGAGGAAGCGGGAGTATCACGTTAGCATCGTGCGTGCTTTCCATCTCGTATATCCTATCGTTGAAAGATGAACCATCAGATGCGCTGGCTGATGATACATTCAAGAAACAATGCGCTACGAATTGATAATAACAACCATGTCGTTTGATAACAATGCAAAAGATGCGCTGTCTCCTCGACGTACCAGCGGCAATTATTACTTGACAATGTAATAATTGAGAAAGCAAAATAATCGTAATTTGCGATTTAAATTTACAAAATAATTAAAACCTCTGAAGAGATACATTAATTAATTGGGGCGTGAAAATAATATCAACCTATTTAAATATAAAGTTAATGTTTTGTGCGTACGTGTATGTGTATGCGTTATAGCTTGGAGACTTTTTACAGAGACGGTCACGAATGCCGATTAAAAAAAAAAAATACAGATCGACTGCTCGAGTTCGCCTTAATTCTAGGCTCGGCGCACGAGACGCACGAAAATGCTAACCGCGCAATTGTGGGGGACGGACCTGCTCAATTCCGGACAAAGACAGTGTTCCGGACTGTCAAGCTGTCTGTACTTTGGAGGGAGAGTTATAAGACCGGGCAAGGACCAGGGTGCCGTTCCCATTAACTCCATCGTCTTGATTAAATCACTGTGGTTTTTGCGGTCGATTTTTCGCGGTCAGAAATCCTTGCGCTTTTATATCTAATTTAGACGTCCAAATGGCCTTTTTAGAAAGTTTTTTCAAACAAAACAAAAAAGAATGTTACGATCTGTGTCGAGAAAATCAGTTTACCAATTCTCAAATGAAAAATAATTAAAGTAATTGAAATAAAAAGTAATACAATACTATAATACATCTAGAGTGTTATTTAAACATACTTCTTATGACGCACGTAGCCAATATGCGTCCACTCGTTATGTAAATTCGATTAAATTCCTGAAATACAGGAATATAAGATGTAGTGACGCAAACAAGATTGATAAAAGGGATATGCACAGTGAAGTGTAGTAAGTCTGACTCGAATGATAAGTTCGATCGATAAGTGGCGTTCTTTTCATTTTTTTTTTAACACGTAGTACGATAAGGATAATTTAAAAGGAAGTGGTGCGCTTGTCGCTATCTCGATTCGTCCTTCATACGCTTGTCGAGATCGACATTATTCCAACAGGAGAAGATTATACGCATCACCGAGCATGAAGTCGCTCCTGTTCCAGGGCCGATCTTTTAATCAGCATCGCAACTCCTTGTGACGTTCCCGTGTCGCAGGAGATACGGCAGTTTCATGCCTGTCTCTTTTCTGGCTCGAACGAGCTTTGAAATTCGTTTCAGCATGCCAAGATTTCGAAGAAAAGTGATTTCTATTATGCGGAGTAAATTAACTCGAACGAATTAAATTGCTCGTGTACGAGCTATAATAGCGCGCGAATGGCCGGAACGCTTTTTAGCGTGATTAACAACGATTCCGTGGACGGTACGAAGAAGAGCTTGCCACGACGACGGCGAGTATTGCGAAAATTAAAATGAAGAAGACGCGTTGCGTGAGATACGAGCGAGATGCTTTCGAGATCGAAAGAATTGTACGGTAGATATTTCCTCGAAATAATACCAGCTGATCAATCTAAGAAATGCACGACGAAGCAAATCATGTAAATTTTATTTAATCAACTTAATAATTAACACACAAGATAATTCTCCGCGAAAGATGCAAGATACACATCTGCACGTAAAAGTGCATGTTACTGTAGCATCTCGCTACGTATGCGCGCAATACCGCAAAGCCAGAGGAGACACGTCCCTCGGTAATGTCGGATGCTGCATCAGCCCCCACAACTGGAATAGGAAGGACCTGTTCTGATTAAAGTTGACATGAGACAATGAAGGTTGCAAGTAGTTAGCCGAGTCCGAGTATTTCGGCTCGACTTCTACACGTGGGAATCTGCAGCATCCGGCATCTCCCCGTTTCCCTCCCTCCCTCTCTCTCTCTCTCGCTCTCGTCGGGTTGAAGGCACCACCGTATCCCTTGAGCTACGTGGGAGACGCCGCATCCTCCCCTTTTCTAAAAGTGACGTGCTGGTCTTCTTGCCGACTTAGATAATGCATAGGTGTATCCAGGTTTCCGCTCAAGCAGGAAGCAACCGCTCGTAAATACTTTATGCCCGCAGACGGAATAGGCGTGGTAGCAAACGCAGTGATCTCCCCTTCCGCCGACTATGTTGCAATTAAATATGACAGTTGTGAACTGTATAATGACGTATATAACTGTAAAAGATTATGTATATTTCTTAGGGGGAATACTCGATTTTTATTCAAAAGAAATTAACCCACAAAACTTTGAAGACTAGATTTTAGATATAAATTCCTCAATGTGAGATTTTTCACATTTTAAACTCGACTGCATAAAATTATTATACAATTTAACTGTGGATTACTTTATTTTTGTTTCTCTTCATTTACGTCGAGACCAGCTTATTTACGAAGCGCTATTAAAGAGATAAGATTTCCCTAAATATACCCTACTGCTAAAGGCAAGAAAATAGACCGTTGCGTCTTCGCAAGTGAGAATTTCCCGTCACTCCCTTTGGCCTTCGTTAATCGCGTGTTTCGCGCGTCAAATCGCAAACGCGCGAAATTACCGGATTCTCAAGGCGATCACGATCGATCGATCATCTTTTCATCGCGAGCCCATAAACGACGTCGTAACTCATCCCGGGGGTTTGCCCGTAAAAATTTCAATTGCGATAATTAACCCCGCCGTGTGCGTAGCGTTCTCGCGGGTAACATTCCCGATTGCACACGCTCTGATCCTTATCGGTTTTATGCCTCCCCCCCCTCCTCTCGCTGTTCCTGCGTGTCTTAACGTTCTAGCATCCTTCTAAAGAACCAATAACTTTCTCGGGTAATATAATTCCCAAGCACGAGTGTGTGCTCAGGCATACGTGCGTCTTCGTGTAAGCGAAGAAGACGAGTATCGGCTTTATAGGTCAGACAAGAAAATTTCAGCGTAATCGTTCCCAGAGATGACTATATACCGTCGTGTGTATCTTAGCTTTTCTTACGACGCGTGTTCTCTGAAGAGAATTCTTTGTACACTCTTTGAGGAAGATGTCGGATAAGTTACAACAAAAAAGCATATAATTTCTAAATAACGTGGAATTTTCAATCGGAAGGAATGGCGTGACGCTTGGCGACAACCGTGCATAAGTATCGCGGCGCTTTATCGACTTCCTGGCTGCACCTGTGCCCCTTACCTGAGCTCCTACCTTAACTACATAATAGCGCTGCCGTCTTCGGGATGCATCCGAAGATACCATTAGTATCCGCCAAATTACCTGACTGTTAGAACGAGAGGACAGTCATTTGCTTTGGAGATTGTTATATTATTACACGCAATGAATATCGCGCGGTATAGAAACGCAATCTCTTTTCATAGCTTCTCGATCAAATGAAAGCGGAATGAGGGGGAGCAAAAATGCAAACGCTTACCGTACACTTTTCCCTTACGTTAAACAAAAAAAAATTTGCATTCACACAGCAATAATGACGAGGGGAAAGAATAAAGTTACGCGCGAGAGGTCGCCCTCTCGTTTAATCGCGAAAAGGTAACTGTATATTAAAACGCCAATCACAACGCGGATATATTCGCAGATTAAAAATGAAGTTCAAAGGCAGCAATGAAGAATAGCATATCTCGTTAAAAATTCACCACCTTTTGCAGCCGTCCGTGGTTTAGCGGGTTATTGCTTCGCATTCATGCGCCCCCCCCCCTCCTCCTCTCTCTCTCTCTCCTCCTGGGATGCATCAGCCATCAATATGATATCGCGTATAATATATCAAAGCCGATGCACGGGAGCATAAGCGAGCGTGCTTCCCGGCGGCTGTAAAGCCTTGGCCGATGCTTCCTGTTATCCCGCTCGCGCGCGGCGATGATAAATAGGAGATAGAATGATACGTTCGATGATGCGCGCCAAGGAGAGATCGATCCAATACCGACTTAATTAAGGGGTACGTATCGCGGGCGACTACGTACGTCGCTATTACCGGCGTAATCTACCTGTTCGTTACGCGCAATCCTGATTACTCATTGTCAGGAGTCAATGGGACCAGGAACAACAATACGTCGCGCTGTTGTAACAGGAAATCGATCGGCGGATTAAAAACAGTTATTTCAGTACCCGCCGCCGATTAATAGCCGACGTCTCGCCGCAACGCAACGCTCTTAATCTGTTATTCAATCATCTAACGCACTGGAATAATTCCAATGGATAATCCCTCTTTTCATCCGTTGCGAAAGCGGAATTAATGGATGGGAATTAATAAAATCTGACATAAGATAATGTTACAGCATGCCGCATTGTTAAAATGAAGTCGTGAAGCTGCCTCGCGCGGATTGAGATACCGGAGTAATCCGATCAGCATGTTTCCCGTTGCAAGTTACATTTAACACAAATCCAAGTAATTAAAGATCAGAAATATATTCCTATAAGGAATAGGACAAAATGATCAAGATCCGACACGTTATCTGTCTCAAATGATCTTTCACCGCGCTCCATATAAACAACTCCCTTAAAGCTTCACTTTTTCTTTATAATCGATTAACTGTCGATTCTCCTCTCTCAGCAATCTAGTGTCGCCCCGTTTCTCATTCGTAATCTTCTAAACCGTCAACCACAACAGTTTCGTCGGGAGATAAGGCTGTCCACAACAGCCGAGGCAATCTCCTTAGACGCCAGCGGAAGACGTGGTGAAAGCTGTCTCTGTTTTTCCAGCTCTCTTTCTCTCTCAAGTGTACTCGACCATCCGTTGACCGTGACGCTAACGAAGAGCGTACGAGGAGAGGGATCCTCCATCCGTCTAGCCGGCGCGCATAACCACCATGGCTCGTCTATGCAAAAGGAATGGGCGAGGGTTGCCAGGGTGACGGCCCGCCGGCGCCCAACTGAGAGGGTCGATACTACGACATCAACGTCACCAATTCGTTCTTCGTGTTCCGAAGACCATCCCATCCTCTATCTCTTGTTGCATTGTATCCTTGAGAAGAATGCTATAGAGCGATTTAACGGAATGACGGAAATCCTGTGATCTCCTAACGAAAATCGTATCTTAAATATTTTATCCGGTTAATATTTTATGACATTCAGCCATTTAGTCTTTTCGTGAATGGATGGACAAAACTGTAGCATAGAATTGACGTTAGCAATGCAAGAACTGTCTCATTTAACTGCGAAACTTTATGTTAATGAGAAGATAATGTGATAAAGACTGCATCCGCTTGTTTTTCAAATGTAAGATTTTCAAACAAAACTTTACATCAAACAAACCCCACAAAATTTAAAGAATATTATTATAAATATAAATGCTCTGTAATTAATAATTATGACTTTTTTCTGTATTTAAAATTTATTCTGATTTATGACAAAACTTTGCTGCAATAAACTGCAAGAAGAATAATAAATTCGTCTTTTGAGAAGAGTACAGTTCTAAAAAATAAAAATAAAAAAAAAAAACCCGCAATACGCAACTACGATACGTGCGTTTCAAGCTACGTAACTCATAAATGACGTGCTATTTCGCAAAGTAGCTTTATCAAAGGTAAAATAATACGTGTCGCGCGTTTAAAGTGCATTCATTTTTTGAATAAATTGAGCTCGTCGAGCATGACTCTCGTGGTCAAACGAAACGGTGACGCCGTTACTCCACTATAGCATAGTTTCAAAATTTACGATCTGCTGTATACCGTACGCGTTCCAGTAACCCGCAACAACCCAACAAAGGAAAGAAAAGCGCGCGCAGTGGCATTGTTACGACTTCGTGGAAGATATAAAGATAATCATTTAACTTCGCCTGGCATCATCGATTCATATCTCATGCTGTTTTTTGCCATTGTAATATTCACAGCAGACGGACACGTCCGTCGTGTTGACGTAAAAAAACATCACATCAATTTTCACGCTTTCCCCGATGCAAAGAAAACGATTTCAACTATCTCTCGCGGCCGAAATATTTCTGATGGTTAACATTGGACCACACGTGCAGCGAGTAAAGAAGAATATAAAATATAAATTCTAAACTGATTGTGAGAGAAAAATACAGTTACTTTTGGCCTCAACCACAATTTTATAATATTTCGGCATCACAATTGATATATTATTTCTCGCAGTTCAAATATATCATACCAGACATCACAAAAGTATCTCAATCCTGATTCTCTATTTACTTTAACTTCCTTGACATATTGTTAAGACGCATCGGGATG
>VBVQ01003979.1:0-16477 GCA_011636635.1 Tetramorium simillimum
GGGGAGGAGAGAGAGAGAGAGAGAGAGCGAGAGAAAAGCTTTACTTTCCTGCGCCGGTACGCAACTATTCCCGGTCGTACGCGGGAAACGGGAGATCTCGTGCCACACTGATACGCCGTGCAGAAAAAGTCGTGCGCTTGCTCAATGAGAATGAGCCAATTAAAAGCCGCACATAACGCGGTAATTGAATTGCGGTGCCGTGCGCGATACACGTATCGCGTTCTGGTTCCTTTTAAATTACACACTTAATGACAACGTTCGATCATTCTCGTAGGGCATTGACGTTAATCGGACGACAGGCGAAAAGATAAGCACGTCGCGGATTCTCGGCAAGTCTCGACGCGGCGGTAGGAAGAAGCCGTCGTTTCCCCACGTTCCGTATCTTCTACTTTGAGCGAACATCCGAACTTAATTAGCGTTAATCAGGCATCGGTGAGAGGATCGCCAGCGCTCGCCAGGGATCACCGGGAAATGATCGTTAAAACGGACGCGTCGCACGGCATATCGGCTTTAAAAAAAATCCACTCGAGACTCGAAGGCCGTTCACCCTTCGGTATAGGTCGGCGAGTTTTCCGACAGACGCCTGTCCGCGATAAACGGCGCGAATGTTTAATCGATAAACAGGTGTTTACCGAGGAAATTATACGTCGTTATTTCGAGCGTGCGTGCGTGCGTGCGTGCGTGCGCTCGCTCATTCGCGGATGCCGGCGACGATGCGAGTGTGCGTGAGAAAAACTTGCCGGACCGTGTCGTTCCACTCGTGCTTTTGTCTTGCCCCCTCCGTCCCCGTGACGAAACGCATGCGCCTATCTGTAGCGGTGTACATGCGAGCGAATGTTTGAAAAATCACGCGTACAAGATGGATGATATTTAGTGCGCGATTAGCGAGTCGATCCTCCGAAATGAAAAGCTACACTTGCGTCTACACGCGCCTGTGTACGTGTATATTAGACATCGTAGAGAAATCGGATCGCTGAATGTAATGGCATAGAAAATCATTAATGCATTCGAGGCCGTACGAATCACGTTTTATTGCAATATTAGATCAGTATCTTAAATTTATACGTGATACGCTCTGCTTAAATTTATATGTGATACGCATAACGCGCTCAAGCAGGTGACATTTCATTGAGTTTACAAAATATATCGGAGTGTAAAAATGCAGGTAAAAAATTTTCTAAAATTAAAAATTAAAAGAAAATTTCATTCTTTGCGAAAAAAATCGTATAGTGTATCTAATTCAAAGGATTTCGATTTACAATTAATTCAGGAAACATTTTGATATCAAAGTATTATCATTAGTATCTTTTTATCTTTTATTTCTCCTTGTACAGTTATAGTATTCCATGTCGATGCATTAAAAATTTCTGAATACTTTCAGCATTGTTTGCGAAATAACTAGCAATCAGTTTTCTATGTCCGCTTTTTGTTGGGAGCATTTTTTAAAAGTGAAGTAGTTGGCACAAGTCAGCATCCCTGAGACTTTAATATTAATTTTCTGCTAATGTGCAAGAGCGATGAATGTGGGACTGCAGCAACAAATTAGCAATTAATTAACACCTAATTATGCTATAAATCTGAGCTTGATTTCCAGTGGTAGGGGAATCAGGTAACGGTGACAGTGATTGGTGGGACTCTTATCAATCAATAGATAATAAGATTCGTGCTCTCTGCGTTCGCGAGGACTTTGATCAGTTAGTACGCGCTATTTGCACGGCGTTCATGAAGATTCTGCTCGATCAGTTTGTATCAAGCGATCGGCCGAACGTGCCTCTTCCAATTGCAGAAACGTGCTTTAAACTCGTCGACACGTTTCATGAAGAAATATTGCAACAAAGCTAAGAATTTGTCATACGATAACGGTAAAAGAACAAGAAGCATACCTAATATTTTATTTGAAAAATGTCATTCACACAAAATGATTTTTACTTTATTGATATCAACCATTATCTTTCAATACCCGTTTTTATGAAAAATATGTCTCGAGCATATTGCATAGGAAAAATAGATGTTGTAAACTTTTTTATTCTCGATATATTAGGCAAAAGAAATTTCCCTAATAGGGAGGAAACTCTTATCGCCCGCCGCGCAAGACAGTATTTGCGGGCCGATATTGTTAACGCAAAGCGACAGCTTATCGGCACCGCCGAACTTGGCTTTCAGGTCAAGTATATGTGCACGGCACGTTCGTTCGTTCGGACGGCGATATTATTTACCGCCCACGCACGCGGTGCAAATTCACTCCATGCCGCGGCAAATGTTCACTGGTCTTACGCGCCGGCACGCGTTTTATGTCTCGTAGAGATAAATATCCGGCACTAGCAACAAGCAACGTACCCCCCGATCGGCCATCTCGCAACGGGCGCGTAAAAAAGAGAAAATAAAAAAAAAAGAAGAGGCACATGGCGCACATATAAACTCAGAAAATATTCGCCTTGAACACCCACGCCCAACTCGGATGTCCTGCAACTGCAGGCAGATCACCGCTGACGAAATAGTCAGTCGCAGAAATCCTGTTTGCTCGCGCGTGTCGACAACTTTTATTTTCGCCATCGTATTCGATACGCTTAAATAACTGGAACGGTTAATGGAATTTTCGTCGATGACGTTTATATTTGGATCCGTGACCGAAATAAGTCCTTACCAGTGGCGATACCAAGGATCCTTTTGAGACGTAAAAATAATTCTTTATAAAGTCCTGAACCATGCAATTAAAAAAATAAAAAGATTAACTGAAGTACGCTCATAATCAAAAAATGCGCGGTACGCTCTATTAATTTCTCTCTCCATTTACCTATCTAGAAATTCGTTGGAATTGAATTGATTGAATTGATATTTTATTTTTAATCTTCTTTTTTGTTGTTTTTGGCATTAAAAAATTTGTGTATGGTCATCTCGATCAACCATCTAAATGATCCCTCTTTATCGATCTTACGACGATAGAGAGAAATAGGATAGAGAAAAGGACAGAAAACCATTAATCCTCCGGACTGTTTAATCGAGATCGTCGGTGCAACGATGACCTTAAGCCCGCCTTCATACGGTCCAGGTATCTCTGATTTTTCTCGATTTCGTTCCAACTCACAAATCCGGATCGTTTAAAAAATATGGAAGCGAATATGCTAGTGAATTCATTGAATAAAGTAAAAAGAGCAAAAATGGGGGACGTATATGAATCTAGCTCACGAGAACGACAGACGGAAAGTCCCGTCGTGTCGAGAAACAAGTATATTCGGACCGAAGAAGAGAAAAAGAAGTTTGGACAGGATCAGGAAGGCCGACGGAGGCTATCTCAGGTAGGCAGGTGTGGGACGATGGGCCAGAAGGAGAAAGCCGTAGGGAGAGGAGAGATCTCTCGCGGCGCCAAGCGTGACGGAGGAGCAGCAGAACGCGCCGGGAGCCATCCTGCAGGACCATGAAGGAGCGTTCTCGCCGGCAAGCCGGGGGTACACGGCAGGACGAGTGAGTGGGGGATAGGAGTAAAACGAAAGAGAGAGAGTGCGAGCGAGCGGAGGAGACAGAAGGGGGACCAAAGGGGAGCCGGCATAGCAACAGAAAGACCGCTTCGAAACGAACAGCCAGTCGAGCGCGCTTCTGCCGGTTGCTGGCTGCTGCTGCTGCTGCTGCTGCTGTTGCTGCTGTTGCTACTGCTGCTGCTGCTGCTGACTACGACGGAGCCGCTCGGCTGTATATCGTGGATGAAGCGAGAACGCGATGGAAACGAGAGAGAGAGAGAGAGAGAGAGAATGAGATAGAGAATGATAGAAAGAGAAGGAGAGCGAGAGCAAGAGGGACAGAGAGAGAGGAGAGAGTCGCGTATTGATCGTGTCGCACGGGGGTGGAGCAACCGCCGACCGACTAGCTGGTCTGCCTTCCATGCGAGCCCGCCGCGAATCGCGGGGAAAGGGGTTAAAAGAGAGAACGGCAAGGGAGAAAAGGGAGACCACGCGCGCGGTCCTCCGACTAGGTAAGGACTCCTTCGTCTCGACGTGCGATGCCTGGACCGGAGATGGCGAGAAGGAATGGATGGTGGAAGTAGACGTGAGGGATCACAGACCTGAGCAAACAACATTGTCATCGTCATCGTCATCTTACGTTGGGGGGTAGTTTTGCATCCCGTAGGCACGACTCTTTCCGACGCCATCAATTCGTTTTAATTGCAGTTCAATCGTCTCTCTATTCGGACTTTGTCTCTTCCGGGAGAAGAACGGATCCACGAATAATTGAGATCACTCGAACGATTAAAATCGTTTCAGGAAAGGATGGGAAACGCTTAAACTTGCATTTAGGGTCGCGCGTTCCGTCGTGAAGGGCGTGAGGGAAAGCGCGCGGAGAAGCGCAGGGCGTAGGGATGAATGCCCTGGCGGTTTCCTCTCTCGGAGGCGCTGCAGTCGATAGCCGCTTGATGGGGGGAGAAAGGGCGCATGAAGGGCGAAGGCGGGGGAGAGCCCTTCGCGAACGAGGAGAGCTTCCCCGTGGCCGGCGCCCTGGGCGAAAAGGTATCCGGGATCGGTAGGGCGCCATCTTGAAGATAGATACGGCGGCGAACCCCGAAGGGCGAACCCTTCGCCACCTTCGTTGAATCGGCGAACGATGTCGAAGGGAAGGTTGCGGTTGAAAGGGTACGCGAGAAGGACGAGTCTAGAGAGCGACGCCAAAAAGGGCGAAAGTAACCCTTTCATGAAAGGTTTCGATGAAGGCAACAGGAAACGTCTGTGATCTTTGAATCATTAATTCTCAATTAAACTATGATATTCATCGATATAAAAAGAAATAGGTATCGAGATTAATTTTTTCTTGTATTCTTGCTGTTTGATCCTTAGAGGAATAATTAATAGTTTGGAATAAAATATAATTTTAAAAAAAAGTTTGAAAGATAATCTTAATAAAATTTTACCATAATAAAATATAATTACAAATATTAGAATGCTTTTATTCATCATTCTAAAAATAATTTATATCTCAACAACAAATGAAGTACATAAAAATGAACTCGAACGAGAATTTCCAGAAGTAATTTTATCGTAAAATTTTTTACAAAAATGTGATTACTACTTTCCACAAGAATGTGACTATTAGAAAAATCGATCTTGGGATGAAGAATACAAAAAGTCTGTCTGAAAAGCCATTGCAGTAGACAACTTGAGTTTACGAGCCTTAACCGCTTCGTCGCTTTGTCTCCAAGTGCCCTTGGAAAAAAATTTGTCCTACCGCCAAAGTATCGCTTTGCGACCACCTCACGATTATCTAACCACGACGTTTAGCTTCTTTTTATCTTTCTTTCTCTATCTTTCTCTTTTGTTATACTTTTTTATTTCTCGGCGGAGAAAGAGATTTATTTTGAAAAAAAAAATATATATATATATAATACTTCCAAAGAATTTAGCACTTTGACACTAAAAAACGTCACATTATTAACCTGTGCAAAATCTCAAAGAGGATGCTTATGCATATTGTGTATGAAGTCTACACCACAAAGCTACTCGATTGAATACTATTTCTATGATTAGAACTTTTTTACCGGAATTTTTACCGAAGTGAAAGCGGGACTTGTGACAGACAGGACACATTGAAAAACGCGATTCAAACAAAATACTTCTAAATTCTCAAAAAAGGAACAAAGAAAGTGTAATTTTAAATATAGTAAAGAAATAAGTGATAAAAATAATATTTCTGTACATACATCTTGCATTCTAAAGACCCTAACTATGTTTAAAAAATTTTTCAATTCAAGGATACTCCAAAGATCAGCGGTTTTTAATTTTCTCTCATCTATGAGAGAACGGTCCCCAATCGACACTTACTAGCGCGAAAAGATAAGTTCACGGTCTTAGAATAAACGGAAAAAATTCGCTAAAGGATGTAAAAAAAAAAGAAATACGCGATTTAAGTACTATTTACTTATCTATGCAAAAGATAATTTTGTGAAACGAAGAACTGAATAGCTGAAATTATCTCTTCCAGATATCAAAAAGATGATCAGAATAAAGCTTAAGTTGACTTTGATACTATTTTTATTTCATAAGATATCTTAGACTTAATATATTTTAAATTACTGATGTTCAAAATTTGGATTGATAATTAATCTAATAATATTAAATTAAATATAGACAAATATATCAACCGTTTCATTCTCTTTGTTATCACAAAAAGTAGCTACATTACTTTAATATAAACTTTAATTAAAATTTTTCTCTTTCTTTGGGAAACCGTATTCTATGCTTCTATCATCGATACATCTATATTGAGCGGATAAATTAAACAGACGCGCTAGAGAGAGGGATGAAACTTCACTTTTTACATTTCGCATTCGCTGTAACATCATTTCGAACTATTAGGGTATAATGAGAATTCGCGAGAACCTGCAGCTTATCCGCGAGAATTCGTTTAATATTTTTATCAGGCGTCCCCTGACAAAAGTCCCGCGAAAACTTGCCTTTATTCCCCCTTCATCGTCATCGTCGTCGAATCCGTGTATCGCGAGACGGCGCAACTTGCGTGCTTTTTTTTTCCTCTTTTCTTTATTTCTTTCTTTTGTGACGAGTCACGATGCGGAACGAATATCTCTCTAACATTTCGCATGCACAATGGCGCGGGAATCTACGGGCAGCTACATCTCGGTTAAATATCGGACGTCTACCCAGAAGTAATTGCACCGGCAACCATAATAACGTTCAGCCTTATCGCTCGTATGTTGTCCGATGCAGTTGCATTCCGACAAACGTACACTGGTTATTGGTATCAATTATCGCGATAAAATAGTATCAATCTTTTAAAGCGATCTGGAATGAAATGATTAGCGCACGACTAAAAATAAAATGTTTTTATTGATTATTCATTGTATAGTTACAAGATTGCGCGACTTTGAAAATCTCATAGAGAAATTGTGAAAGTGAGAATTTCTCATAATTAAATTGATTGCTCCTCGTGCGAAATGCTTCATTTCAAATGCGATTGAAATGCGATATAATTTCACGTAGAAATTTTTAAATAAAAATTTGCAAAAAATTTGAATGTTATGTTGATGTTATGAAATAAGGTCTTAAGGTATCTCTAAGTATTACCTCGAGGAAAACAGGAAAAATTCTACCGCAGATATATTGCGAATACATTAAAGATAAATAATGATATCGGAAGTTCTCAAGAAACCCTCTTATACATTCGAAGGTCAAGTGCTCCTCGCTGTGCGCGCAGGCCGGCAATCTCGCGATAATAAATCTATTAGCCGATTTACGAATGCCGCGCGCGCGACGCGTATTCGGAAACGCTGCCACGTAAGCCGATAGACACGTTAACTCGCAGAGATCACCCCTTCGCTCCCATCCTCAGCCGCCCCCTCGTGCTCGTGTTGCCGCGTAACGCGAGACGCGGTTAGAAAGAGGGAACGATGAATGTATCGCATCAACGAAGCAGACAGAGAGCGCAACAGGAAACACGAGATCCAAGAACAGCATACATGACGCCACACGTATACGCGCGTGCACGCACGCACGCACGCACGCACGCATCGGTCTCGACTCGATATCTATCCGAGTTGTTGCGCTCGCACGACTTGCACCGCTATTGTTCGGAGTATCGATACTTTGCTCTCGGTACGAAATCTTTTCGGTCGACTCCTCGACGTTGGCTGAGGTATTGAGTAGAAAACCGAGTATACTGATGGGTGGTCGCGAAAGAACTGAGCAGCCGAAAGGAATATATAATGTTTAAAAAGTTATCCCGATTACAAGTTCGTAGATTCGGAAAGCCAGATGTGTAGCGGCCAATAAGCCTAAGTGATTTAAACGATGATTTTGGCGGCGGGCATGTGTAGCGATCGACGTCTACGAGGATTATGTACTGACAAGCGTTATAAAGATATCTTTGTACGTTCGTATGCAGCTCGTGTGCCAGAAGGGGGATAGGGACGCCTGATTTTAGAAGCGTGTCTGGTTCAAGTGATTCTAAGCCGGGAAGGTCACACGAGCATAGAATCGATTCGGGATTATTACAAAGTTATGACGGTTCTATTAAGAAGAATAAAGAGAGATACACCGGAAATTAAACGGACGCATCAACCGGCATACCATATTGGTTATTATTGCTATCAAGCATTAGGAGCGTAGGAGCTGACACTGATTAGCAATATTATGACATAAGACCGTCTCATTGAGATCTCTTAAATAAGGACTTGATATAAAAAAAAAGTTCATAATGTAAAAAATAAAAATGAAAGAATAATAATTAGTAAGATCTTAAGAGAGCATCGTTTGCTATCGTTTCTCGTAATCATTGTCACATTCGTGTCCCAAATCATTAAAAATTTAAAATATAAAAATATAAAAAATTATTAAAATTCTAATAAGATTTCAAAGATATTTTATCTCTTTTTCCTTCTTGTTTTTGCATAAATTTTCTGTATATTTTTAAACGTGACTATTTTAGTCGATAAAAGATCTGCTTCATTATCACGTTCGCTTTGCAAAACTTAGGTATAAAAACATTTCGATTAAACGGACGCGAGAAGAAAATTGCGCGCTCAACGGTTAAATATCCAGCTTTCAGTGAGAGTCGCAACTTTGTAGGAGTTCCAGACCGAATCGACGTTTATATGACTTCTCTCACTTCAAGCGGTTTTAATCCCAGCAGGGGTTGCAAAGTGACCAAGCATTTAGTATCGACGATTAAATGTGCGATAGAAGTACTATGATTCTCGTTTTTTAATAGCTTTTTAATAGCTTTTACAAGTTCGTTTATAGTTTTCTGAATACAGGTAAAGTGTACTCCTAATTGAAAATATCATAACATTCAGCCCTATAATAAGAGATATGTTAAATGAGAATATATGCTTTGAATAAATAATTTCTTTGTTCTTTCGAGTTGATTTCTTTCAAGTTATTTTCCCGTTGATAAAAGAATCGAGGGCCAAGGTTCTAATTTTAATCAGCGGTTAAAAATTAAGAGTTCTTGAAAATCAAACCTCACGCAGATATCACAACTTTTTTTATTCTTAATTTCAAGAATAAATTTCCAAATCGCCAAATGTAATTTGATACGAAAGAATAAAATGTTAAGAATAACGTATGACAAATGATGACTTCATTCCTTTTTATTAAAAGAAGATCAACTTGAAATTGATTCATAGATGAAGGATAGTTTGTTAGATTCTAGATAGCCTATATGTACAGCAGCCGATGAGGATGTATGTCTATGTGCTCGTAAAGATCGTAAATTTGTGTGTGAGTGTCTATGTTGTTGCCTGAGTGTGAGCGTGCGCGAGTGTGGAAGGGTGAAATCCGGCGGCGCGATAGGGTGGATGTACGGACAATTTGAAGCTTCCCTTCTACCGCAACCTTGCTGAAGGCAGCGTAATTTGAAAATTGGAGAGGTCAGTATCGGGAAATCGAGAGGGACGAGAGAGGGATGTGGAGGACGACGGAGAAGCTGCGCGAACACAACGCAGGATCGGAAAGAGGGTGAAAAGAATAGCGAGGAGCAATATCATTATTACCTGACGTGTTACTTTCCAGTGATGCGTAGAAAAACACTTGAACACGACAGCAGTATCAATTTGCACTCATTCAATTAAGGAAAAAAAAAAAAACTATAAAGGTTAGCAATTTTAATTGATATCTAACGAAAAAAAAAAAAAAAAGAAATCAGAAAATTTTGTAGAATCAAGGAAAGTAAAACTAATTGATCAATTAATCAATTATAATCAATGTCGCGATTACAGTTCAACTATTTAACAAAAAAGAAATGCAGGAAGAGCCGCAATTAATTACATCGAATTCATTTCGAGTACAAGAGCGCGATGGATTAAATCTCACGCAGAACGTGTCGTAAATCACGTATGGTTTGCGCACATGCGACATCCTCGCTGTTGGCTCATACGATGAAGGAAATGGGAAGGAAAAAATGAGGTGGATTCTCACGAACCGCTAGGTGAAAAAGGTCGGATCTCAGCGCCCGACGTCGCTCAAAGGGAAATCCCTTTCATTCACTTCTTTTTTTTCCTCCTTTGTAAAAAGAAAATCACGCACAGAACGATTGCAAAATCGATTCGGTGATTAGGTTGCGGTCAATGTGATTTTATCACGTGATTGTCGAAAGCACGGATCGTTGTTTCGCCCTTTCGTCGATATTAATAAAAATATTCAGGTTTGCTTGGTTTGCTTTCAAAATATAACATTCTTTTACGAATATTCATATTAAGAAAAAAGCATTTAGAGTTACATAAAAATCTCACACATATATAGTTGATTTGGCAAATTTTGCAGAGGCTATTGCGACGATGCATAGCTACTATCGCCATTTCTTTCACGGTCCGCGGAAAAAATGCGCGGGGGAAGAGAGGCGTGGGAAGGAGGGCGGTTATCAGTTATTCGATAACCATCTCTCCCAACTTTGACGTTAACGACCTTCTCGCGCTTCATTACGCGATAAATACCGCCACTCCATCCCTCTCGTGCGTAAAGTTTGGACGTGTGCGCGCGCGCACGAATGGCAACTGTTAATTGAGGCCGCCTCGGGTCGCGGCCGCGCTCGCTGTGTATCTCTCGTACCGGGAGAAGAGTACGACGAAGAGTTATACGACGAGAGGCGGCACAAAGCCAACCGCAGCCGCAGCCGCAGTCGCCGGGTGTAACAATGAAACGCGCGCCCCGCGTGAGACGGGGGCGGGAGGGGGCACCACCGATATTATCTGCGCGGGGCACCGTAAATACACGACGAGGCGTGATAATAACCGGCGCGCCGGGATTAACGGAAACTTGAGAAGACGAGAGTAGAGATCGAAGCTCTCGCGATCGGTCTTGACGCACGCAGACGGAGAGGCTCCCGACGTTCCTCACTCGCGCGTATCGCGCGCACATCCGCCGCATTCGCAATCGCCTTCTCGAATTGACGCGGATAATTGTTCCGTCAAGTCTTGGGTGCGCGCTAACTTCGACTCGCAACGTCGAACATTGAACGGATACCGATTTCCGATTGTACACTCACGCAACTGAATCGCGAGATGAATATATTGACCGTCGTAATTCTCTCCGTTGGAAAAGAGAGGGATTTCAGATAATGATGATTAAATTATGTCGGGTTCTCGCTTCTGCAAATGAGTAAGATTGAAGTAGAACAGCAGGAGGGGGAGGATGCACTTAGCGTAGCGAACACCGGATGCGTTTCCCATCTGATTACGCTATTGGAATCGCGATTATTTTCTTCGGCTCCTTCCGTATGTAGGACGGCATTGGTATTTTTTCTCCCTCTGATCGATTAGAATCGCGAGATTGCTTCATACATCAAGGGTTACATCGCGTCCGGATCGACAATTTCATTCTGCTCGATCCGCAATCAATCTATTGTCTTTCCCTATCTCGGCCGCGTCATCCACTTTTCCGATTTTCCTCGCGTAAGCGTGAATTTGAAAATGAAACCGCTTTATCATACAAGTATCTAAAGATCGCGCGAGATCGATTTCCCTTTGCGATGCCGTAATTCGTAATTTGTTTTTTTTTTTTCGATTTGACATGTCTACAATCAAACGTTACTTTTGCAACCATCTCTTACTTTGGCTCGACTTTTACTTGTCGAATTTTTTTCCAATATGTAGGTACTCATCAACCAAAATAATCTAGTATATAATTATTCATAGCTTTTAGTACTTGAATCCTAATTATTTGTTGTTAATTGTAAAATGTAAAAACAACGGAAATTGCTATGGTTCTTTTCTCGCTCTTTTTCTCAAAAGGTCAACGTCTGTCGATATCGGTCCAGAAGGGTAAAACCGGGTGGCGGTGTACGTGGGGTGCGAGGCAAGTAGATGCCGAGTCGAAAATACATATATACGTCATTCGGTAGCCGGCCGGTCGAAGTCTTGGAATTGTCCGAGAGTCGCTGATCAGGCATCGGTCCAAAAACTGGTCGTCGACGACATCGTCGTCGCGACGTTCCAAAGTACACTAGCTATTCGCACTGCCAATCTCGTCTCGATGCAGACGACGTCGCGACATGACGCGATTGTCGTGCATCGCGGCGGGAAATTGTAAAGTCTCCTACTTTCGACCAGGATACATTTTATCACTCTTCGCACTAAATTCTTAATTTACATATGCATATAATTTTCAAAATCTCTACGTGAGCAATCAGCAAAATTTTTAATATTATATAGTCGCAAATAATACGTCGTAATAATGATATAAATTCCACCAGTAGAAATTTTGCGCGCGCGTGATACTAGAATTATGAAAAATCCTAACTCATCACACCGATTCCAAAATCTAAAATGAAGAGAAGAGAGGATGAAATGTATGTTTCTCCTTGAAATCGAAATGGCGAGCAATTGTCTTTCGCCGTGAAGAACAGAACGTGATCACACACTATTCTCATCGACACAAGATTACTCGAGCCTAGTATAGGAGGTCGGGTGCCTGCCTTCGTTTAAAAATACGTTACATACTGCCATCTCTGCTACTCTCGCTCTCTTCATCCTCTTTTTCTTCTTCTATTGCCTTTTTTCGCGCATTTTCTTTCTCGCACGCATTCGGGAGAAGGAGAAAGCGAGAGGAAGAAAAAAGAGAGAGAGGGAGAGAGAAAGAGAGAGACACGTCGATCAGCAGCGTTCAATGATTCACGACGAAAGAGTATTTTGGAGCGACGATCAATAGCGGTAGTTTCGAGAGCTGTGATCGTCAGCCAGCTGAAACGCGCGCGCGAAGGATTTTGAGACTCCGTTCTCACGATCTGCGAGATAGAAGCTTCAGTCGCACCTCGCGGAACAGCCCGACTGTGACGACAAATAGTGCGGTCTGAGATACTACAAAAGATCGCATCGCGAATAAAAAGTTATCGTCCGGTAAACAGACCGAGGCTTGTAGCATTTAAACCCTGCGATCTATGAGATCTTTGCACGTAGAAACTGTACGTGCTTTATTTTTCTTTTATCTCGCAAAAGATAGATCTTGTGTATGTGTGTATTATGTAACATCTGTTTTTGCGTAAAGGTATCATAAATAATATCTTTCGATTACGTTAATTATAATAAAGTATTGTAGAAACATTCAAAAATATGTTTACAAAATCAAGTTTTGCTATTTGATTTTAATAAGAATAGACATTGACACCTTTCCTCCTATACTTGATTCGATTCTTTATTGCGAGTTCCACTTGCGATTTGACTATTATTTTCGCAAATTCGAAATTGTTACGAGCACACACACACACGCACAGACTGAATGTTCCGAAAAGCAGAAGTTCATCTCCACGCGAGTACCTCGATGGTCTACTCGTACCAACGTCGCGGAATTGAAGCCCGGACTCATTATCGCGTTAATCAACAATTTCCCGATGTCGGCGGACCGCGAGCGAGGCTACTTTTTTGCATCGGGATCGACCGCGCCGCGTTAAACATCGACGCCCTTCGGACTCGGACGGGGAAGCGCGATTAATTGTGAAAGATAATGGACGATCGATCACGCTGGTAATCGCCGGTTTGGTAATCTTACGTGAAACGCCGCCGGATCAAGGGGTTATTCGTTTCCCGTCGATTAGACTGCCCTCGCGGATTTTCACGAAAGTCCTACGATCGATCGAGAAATATATTTATCGGGAGATGAAAATTTTACGGTAAAGTACAATATTGTATGTTGCCTTTAAACGCTAAATATAGCCATTTGATCCAAGAGATACAGACCCGACTTTTTTTGTCTATTTTAATATCTTCTTGTAGGTTTCATTGCTACAAAAAGTTTATTATATGATTAGTTGCTTTAAATACTCTAATATAATATGCATTCTAAAAACATTAACATATTAAAATATTAATAAAATTATATATATATATTATACATATATACATAACCAGTTTAATATTTTTTGTTTAAAGAAAGTACAAATTTCTCGATTTAAGAAAAATAATCTCAGTGTTTGCCTGATTAATAAGAACTTATTCTGTACAATGTTCTTTCAAATAGCAATAAAATTTCATAAAACTGTAACTACACTTTATTTTGAATTGTAGGACGTCCTTACCTCAGATTCTTCTTCTATCTCCCCTCAGTCTTAATTATTAATTACCTTGATAAACACGCCGCAAAGTAAAATTCTGCTGAAGCAAAGTTCGCGCTTGAAATTAAATGAAGAAGAAGGCCTTTATTATCCGTTTGCACCGCGGGAGTTTAATCTTCCGAAAGTCCTTCACTTTCAATTGCTTCTAATCCGAGGACTATTCGTCTCCCGACGTTTCCGTTAGGAAAATTGATCGGGAAATCCCGAGTAGATTGGAAAAAAAAAAAAAGGACAATCCGTAGCTAAAAAAAAAAACTGCGAAGGAACTGACACAACCCACGCACGCACGATTAATACGCGACTCCTCGATAAAATTAATTTGTCCGCGTGTGCCGCGATATTCAGATCACTGACGACAATTAACATCTCGCACTCGCGACCCCGACGCGACGCGAGAAAGAACAGCATTATTATCCGGCGACGGACGGCAGCACGGATGGTAGCGCGGTCGTTAATCGAATCATATTGCCGAGCTAAATGCGGACATCGTCCGCAATTGCGGCATCGTGCAGTTTCCTTCCGCTGTCGACTCGTTATACGTGCGTCTCATTATCGGACAACGCTACCGGGGGAAAGGGAGTCAGTGGGAGGGGAGGATGAAATCGGCGTGCCGCGCTTTACTCTCTTTTCATCTAACAACGGTGAATGAAAGCCCGTTCGGCAAATGTACGATGCATCACGCCCGAATAGTCGGGATTCACGCGCATCGTTCAATTCGCCAGCACATGTGTTGCAACTGGACGCGGTTTATGATATCGTTCTTTGCTCGACGAGCATGCGTGACAACACGACTTGCAGAAAAGAAGAAAGACAACTTCCGGCAAGATGCGCGTTCCGTTGCGAATAAACAGCGCGCGTTTGGCATCTTCCGTTTCAATACACGAAATAATGACTTCTAGGTTCGAAGACACCGGAGAATCTTCCTCGGAAGCCGAATGGAAGAAAAGGAAGAATTTTAAAGCGACGTTTATAGAACATGTTTATAGAAATGTTTATAGAGCACTGATGTTTATATACGAGCACGGTTTATGGAGTAGTCGTGTTAAGGAAAACAACAACGTACCGAGAGTCTATCTCGGGATATCCCGCAGTAACGTGTTGCATCCGAAGGCACGAAAATGACGGAAAAACGCGACAGTTTAACCAGACGTAAACGTCAGTTGTCAAAGGCCGGCGCGTCGTAACTTACGGCTACACCGTTCGCATTTTTCCCTCGTAACGCTCGGCCGTCGATGTTTTATAACGCATGTACACTAACGTGTCAAAGGTCAGGGATCAAAAAAGATAGAGAAACACGTGCTTGCTCTCTCTCTCTTTCTCTCTCTCCTTTTTTTTCTCTGTCTCTTATGCTCCATGCTGAACGGAAATAGATACTTGATACTATATAAACTGTTACATATAAACTACATATAACTATATAAACTGTTTCGCGTAATATTGTTTCTTTTCCTATTTAAAACTGAATAATATAGAGAAACATAGGTAAACCGGTTCTACTAATAAATTTTTTTCCGAGATTATTGTCAACAACATTATACGCAGTACAAATAAAAGGGTTAGAAATATATCATTTCAGGCCTGGCCGTCTCTATCAGAACACGTCAAATTATCGTCTCTTCGTCCCATTAAGTACGAATATGACAACCTGACAAAATTCGGCAATATTCGAGATTTAATCGATATCCCTCGAATATTTCTCCTAGCTATTAATCACACGGATTTCAGCTCTGACAAAATTGATGATGTCTGTACGAAAGAAACCAAGCACACTGGTCTCAACCAAGTGGACATTTCGAAAGTAACTTGAAAATAACTTTTAGTCTCATAAAAAAATTGAGCGTTATTATTTTCTCATAAGAACTGTGTGTATATTTGTTGACAAATCGACAACAAATAGTACCATTTACTTGCTATGAATATACGACACAGTGATATTATTACAATAAATTGTCTCATCTTGCTATTATTAATGAATAACATCAATAATTAGATCTCAAATGCAGTAATTTTTTTTGCTAAATCGATTATGCAAAATTATTTCTTCACAAAGTTACATTGTTCTTGATATCAAGCTTTTCCTAGATCGACAAAGTTTCTTTCTCCGACATCATACATTCCAGACGGAAGTTCTCGATCAATGTAAACCGCGAAATAACCCGCCTCCCTACGCTCTTAAATCGGCACGCCGCGCCGTTCCGAAAATTCCCGTTACCGTCCGAACCCGCACGTGCATCATCAACCGAGCGGGGGGTAAGGGGGTGAGAAAATAAGGGTGAGAAGGGGAAGAATGACTCAGAAGTGCGTTTACTCACATTGTTGCTTGTGCCTGGACTCCATGAGCATCATTTGTTCGTGTTTGTGCCACCCAGCGTCGGTAGTGTCGGTGCCCCCCCTCGGCCCCGTGGCGGGTGGCTGGACACCCCCGCGTGTCCCACCG
>VBVQ01003980.1:0-16482 GCA_011636635.1 Tetramorium simillimum
TGGCCAAATCACAATGAAAATTCAAATTTGACGAATCACGCGCACGGATCATTTTGATCGGGTCATTTTGACCCACGGCGCGAAAGCAGCCCTTATTTCATATGTTAAACAATGAAAAGTGAATAATTCTATCCGGGTTAATAACAAATAATACAAGTTAATTAGAAATTGATCAAATTACCCTATCTTTAATTTGGTTGCTTCTCTACTTATCTATGTTTATATTTAATTTAAGGTTTGCTTTTGTGACTGCACCAGATTGCACCATGTTACATTTACTGCACTTAAAGCAAAATAGGCGTATAATTAGCCGTCGGAAAGAAAAGAACGGAGAAGAACGAACGGAATGAAAAGTTTATCGACGAAAAACAAGAAAATTGAACTTTTAAAAGACGAGGCGTCCCCGTGATTGGTCAGTTTTCACATATCCATCTACAAGCCCCCTCGTAACAGATTCGTTCTCTTTTCCAGTCGTACTTGCATCGCGCTAAACCTCTCGCGCTTAAAATAAGACAACCGCCTAAGCATCGAAGAGGCAAAAAAAAAAAAAAGAAAGAGACCGTCCAGCAGGAAGTAGGAAAGACCGGATCGCAACGGCCGAAGAATCCGGTAGCTGAAAAAGAGACCGATTATCGACAGCTCGCGGGAGCGACAGGTCCACGAGGTGCACCTTCCGCGAGTGCAGAAGAGCGTGTCGGCGGGGGCGCAGAGCGCAGAGAGAGCGCAGCGCGGCGGGCGACACGGGCGCGGAATTAGGAACGTGCGAACGGGGGCACACACCGTGTGGGGCACCCGTGGAGGAGCCGCATGAGAACCCGCCCAGCGTCGTGCTGCCGCACAGCACGGCACCGACAAACTAAATAATCGACGTCAAAAGCTGTCAAATATGGCGAGGGGCAGCGAGAGAGAGCGGTAATTGACATGTAAAAATGTGAATGGCCCCGCCGCGGCCCGCACTGTGATCCGTGCTTCGATCGGGGTGGGTGGGTCGCGCGCGCGCTCGTGGCCCGACGGTGTCTCGCGCGCGGAACGCGGCTGACTTCGCGGGGGCTGACGACTGCGGCCGACGACGAACGACCTACGACGATGTCGGGCCCGTCGCCGGCGCCTGCCGAGCGCCGGAAGTGAAGTGGGCCGCAGCGGGCGAGCTAGCTCGGTGCGATTGGGCCCCGCGCGCAGCAGAGCCGGGTCGGCGCCGACCGCGGGACGGAGGGGCATGGTACGGTAATCGGCGACAACGCTATGGGCGCCCAGCAGACCAAGGACAGGGTGATCCCCGCCGGGTCCACCGTGCGGCAGACGCGCAAGCAGCCCAGGAAGGATACCCGCGTCATAGGCTCTAACATATTCACCGAGCACAGCGGTGAGAACGCAACTCCCCTCATCCCCGAGTCCGCTGCACACCCGGGTGGACCGCGTGTCCAGATCGGGCACGACAGTTCCGCGAGATTCATGCTGGAACTGGCGTGCCCTCGCGTGTTTGAAATTGTTCTGCCTTCGTGACTTCGTCACGACACGACGTCGCGGTATTTCACTGGACTTTAAGCAGCGACGATAAGATAGTAGCGTTTTGGGAGCAATCTAGTTTCACAACGACGCTTTCTAATTCCGTATAGTTTTTGTGTAAATCAATGTCCATCGTGGCATGCATGTCGCTGAATTAATATGGACATTGGCGGTTAAATGAGGGTTTTTGCGAGACGCAAGCATGTGTGTACATATATATCTGTGTTATGGCTTAGAGAAAGATAAAAAAGTCAAAGTTATGCCTGCGTGAAATTCCATACAGATGTGACTAGTCGATTAATTCTTATTGTATATGTTGAATATTTTGAATGTAATTATGAGAGAGAGATTTTCCAACATCCTTGCATTATTACATAAGCAGAGATCTGCTTTGAGACTATCATGATGACTTCCTTGCAATATATTCATTGAGGGTTACAATTAGAATCATTTTCTATTTTTTTTTTTTGCAGAGGCACTTTTGCAAAGTAGACCTCTACCTCACATTCCAGCATTGCCAGAAGGTGATCCCCCAAGTGGTTCTAGTGTTCAATCAATTTCACAGCAAGCTAATGTTCAACAACACGCTAGTGTGTCCGCTAGCGGACTTCTTGAAGCAGCAAATAGGTCAGTTTACGGTTTAAAGTCTGAAGTAGCATATGTCATGCTTATATAATAACTGTTTTACATACTTTTGTAAGGTTAGATTATGAAAAAGTTATAAATGTATATATTTAATATACGAAGGAAATCCTTGTTATAGTACATAGCTCATCTTTTTTCATATGCTTTGTTTTATAACTTACGCGATTTAAAAATTTGAATATAAGCATAACGGATGTATTGATTATAAAAAAAATTGCTTTTTTTACATTATCAATTATTTACTTCTGGAAATAATATTTTCCATTATTTTTATGCAGATGGACTAGCAAGGAAAATCTCTTAGCACAGGAGGAAGATGATCCTCAATTGTTTGTCGCCTTGTATGATTTTCAAGCTGGTGGGGAGAATCAACTTAGTCTGAAAAAGGGTATTAACTTATTTTTTATTAAATCTTATATATTACATTTTATATATTTTCGATGCACGCATGCCAATCATATATAAATCATATATAAATGTATAACTTAAACGCTATTTTTTAATTTTTCTGAACAGGTGAACAAGTACGTATCCTAAGTTATAATAAAAGTGGAGAATGGTGTGAGGCTCACTCGAGCACCGGACAAGTGGGCTGGGTACCGTCAAATTATGTAACACCCGTAAACTCCTTGGAGAAGCACTCTTGGTACCATGGAAGAATATCTAGAAATGCTGCAGAGTATTTACTGAGTTCAGGAATAAACGGTAGTTTTCTTGTACGAGAATCAGAGAGTAGTCCTGGACAACGTAGCATCTCCTTGAGATACGAGGGTCGAGTTTATCACTACAGGATCAACGAAGATAGCGAAGGAAAGATGTTTGTCACGACAGAGAGCAAGTTCAACACACTGGCAGAGTTGGTGCACCATCATTCAATGCTTGCCGACGGCCTTATAACGCAACTGCTATATCCTGCACCAAAGCATAATAAGCCTACCGTCTTCCCGTTGAGTCCGGAGCCGGACGAATGGGAGATTAACAGGACGGACATAGTAATGAGACATAAATTAGGAGGCGGCCAATACGGCGATGTTTATGAAGCGGTCTGGAAGAGATACAACATGACCGTGGCGGTGAAAACGCTGAAGGAGGATACGATGGCACTGAAGGACTTCCTGGAAGAGGCGGCCATCATGAAAGAGATGAAACACAGGAACTTGGTACAGTTATTGGGAGTCTGTACACGTGAACCGCCGTTCTACATCATCACGGAATTCATGAGCAAGGGAAATCTCTTGGATTACTTGCGGAACGAGAGTAAGCACCAGATCAACGCTGTAGTTCTGATGCACATGGCTACACAAATCGCGAGCGGCATGAGTTATTTAGAGAGCAGAAATTTTATCCATCGCGACCTGGCGGCCAGAAATTGTCTGGTTGGCGAAAATCATCTCGTCAAGGTCGCGGATTTCGGTCTAGCTCGTCTTATGAGAGATGATACGTACACAGCTCATGCTGGTGCGAAATTTCCCATAAAATGGACTGCACCAGAGGGTCTAGCATATAATAAATTCTCTACAAAGGTACAAAGATTGTTAAAAAGTATGATTATAGCGTTGTTGGAATTGTTACGAATATTGATTGGTGATTTTTATAGTCTGATGTGTGGGCATTTGGTATCTTGCTGTGGGAGATTGCTACTTATGGAATGTCTCCTTATCCTGGTGTTGACCTAACGGATGTTTATCACATGTTAGAAAAAGGCTATCGAATGGAATGTCCTCCTGGATGCCCACCAAAAGTTTATGACTTGATGCGTCAGTGCTGGCAGTGGTCAGCGTCAGATCGGCCAACTTTTAAGGAAATACACCATTCGTTAGAAAATATGTTTCAAGAATCTAGTATTACCGAAGGTAAAATTGAAATATTCCATATAATTAATTTTATAGCGTGCGAAAAAAATGACGCTCTTATTGTCTCGTACATATTACAGAGGTAGAGAAGCAACTTCAAGGTGGAGGGGAAATTCCATTGCTATCATACAAAAAATCACAAACTGGAAGTACAGGAAATATACATGGACTTGTTCTTGTATCCGAACAATTATCTTCTTCTGGCATTACACAAGGTAATATTTAATGTTATGGTATTGATAATGACTCATCTGCGTGATCACGTCGTAACATTGAAGTGTAAGAAGTGAACTGTAACTATAATTATTATAACATGATAAAGAATAGATAAGATCATTTAAATTTGATTTTTTCTAAATTTTGATATACATCAAAGAATATTAAATAATTTTATTTATTGCTTTTATATATTTTTAAAAAATTAGAATATAACTGATAATTTGATTATAACTTAATATCTTGTGTTATATTATAAAATTATTTAATGTATCATTATTCAACAAAATATATTTTATGTAGAAGGAGTTAGTTCGGTCACCAAACTAAGTACGTTTATGGGTGGCTTATCTAGTAGGAGTAATAGTAATATGGTTCAAATGCGAAGATCTACTAATAAGAAAGGAAAGCAAGCACCAGCACCCCCCAAGCGAACAAGGTATACTATTATTTTTTCTCTATAAGACATACAATCATAATTTGATATATAATTAAATTATGGTGTCGTCTGTGACAGCTTGTTATCATCGTGCAGTTCTTTTCGAGATTCTGCCTATCAAGAACAAGACCAGCAAAATGTTGAAGTGAGCACTATGACCCTTGACGATGGCACAGATCTAAATGGTATTGATAAGATTTTTGAAGGTATTCCACTATATCAAATTAAGTGTAATGACGAATGCACGAATGCTGCTTCCATTTGATTTCTTTTATCAACTTTCAGTTGATTTTAAGTTTAATTTTGATATGCATCTCCGCCTACAGTGATTTACGGCTTCATGTATGTGGGTCATTCTCCTCGAGCCAGTATGTATACTTGAATGTTAAATACATGCCGAATACTAATTTCCGATATGTATATAATAGTACTTGGATATATTTTATTAATGCATACTCAAGCGTCTGCATCTCGTACATACTGTAAATTGTAGTTCACAGTCCCCACTTATACAAATAAGGGACGATACTTCACATATGTTATCTATCGTACTGAGTTACAAACCTAACACGGTCCATATGTAATAATAATGCTAAGGGGGGTGGGGGGTTCTTAGGCGAAGCCTGCCTGTGGTACTCAGACTCAGTTAAGTCCATTGTGCCTTCCCTTCTCCTTCCTACCGATTACGGAAGTCCGGTTCTGCTCCCAAAGAGGAGTCGGTCTCCAATCGGTAGGTGTTCGAAAAATGGGATACATACGGGATGAGGGGTCACTGGGATTTGAACCCGGGACCCTTCCGCTACTAATCACTCATGTTAGCACGGAGCCACGCGTCATCCCACGGTCCATATATACTCATGCATGATATTTGTTTTTGCAGAGGTACAAGTAGAACGTCATTCTTTTTTTTTGGTTCTAGATTCCTAGATATGTCTCGTTTTAATTTCTCGTTTAATTAGTCTCTTTTTAAAGATTGAAACATTCGACTGCGCAACAGCGTTATTATTTCGTCGATTTTATCATCATATAAAGCTCAACTGTGTTCAAGCAGTGTTACGTGAGTTTACTGAGCTTCTATTCATACATATATCACACATGCCACAAATCATTCACAAAACTAACATACGTCATATACCATTTCTCATTTTTTCTGATTGTTCATTGTTGACGACGTCATGGCACTTTTAACAAACTAATAGGATTACACAATGAGCACATTTTAAAGATCTGCTGACTTAACTGAATGTCGATTAAAGGAGAATGACCCTGGGATGAATGAAGTGAAATGTGATGAGAGGGAAAAGCAGAGATTAAGATTGTTAGGCGCCGCAAAATATTCTTTTCTTAGCTTTCCTCCAGAAATGTCTATAACGCATTGCGCTTACATGCTGGAGAGATTTATTAGCTATAGATTGTATACAGTACACCTTATTAAATGGCGACTCAGGTATCACACGTGATCTCGTGACAATGGCTACACAGTCAATTACTACAGGAGGTTGCGATATGGACGACGATGGAGATGGGTCGCAAGGGACAGCAGAACATAACTTTGTTCCTCAACCGTCAACCTCCCCGGAACCAGTATCCAACTTACAATCGTGCAATCAGAAACAAATTAAATCTCGACCTTACACATCTAAGGAAGTACTGCCTCAGAAGGTACAATGATCTTACGTTGAGCGGCCACAATTTCAGAGCTATATAAATACTAGACACATAAACATACCTTCTTTACCCGTAACGATAACATTCTTATATGTCTGTGTTAAGAATCTCAGAGTAAAATTCGCGTTTTGATGGTAAATGCATTTAGCACTGCTTGAATAACTTGCGATGTTCGATCCCAGGAAGCGATCCCGCGATTGCAGAGTAAATATGTATTTCAGCTAGTACACGTGGGTGCGCTGGAGGTGCAAAATGTTAAGAGAGCGATCAACCGCTACGGAACTCTGCCGAAAGGAGCCAGAATCGGGGCGTACTTGGAGTCCCTGCGACAGAGCGGCATGCCGCCGAATCAGGAGAGCATCGCCGCATCCTCTTTGTCCAGCGCGGTGGAACAACAACAGCAAGACATCATCATCGCGAGCGCCGTCGACGTGATCCCGCAGCACCGTTCTCTTTCACCTCGCCAGAACAATCTACGTAGTCAGCCGCAGATGACGCGCAGCAATTCCTCGAGCGGAGTGGTGAACACCTATCAGCCACCGAACTCACCACGCAGCCGTGCCGTGGGTATCCGGAAGACCAACACGGAGGGGATCGGCCTGCGGACTTTCCGAGCACCGAACAATTCCAGCTTCCGCACTGCCAGTCCGTCGAGATCGGTTCAACCGACTCTGGCTGATCTGGAATTCCCGCCACCGCCAGTGGATCTGCCACCTCCTTCGGACGAAGCCTTCGGTGATCACTGCGAGCTACCGCCACCCGTGGCAACAGCGTCACCGTGCACCGAGAGTTCTTCTCACACGAAGATCTTAAGTTCGCCGGTCGGCCTGAGGAAGGTAAAAGCGGAGTGGCGGAGCAAAGATGAGATTAGCGATCACGATCAGGACGATAGAAATAATGATGTGAGGAACGCGGAACCGTCGGTGAAAGAGGCTAGCTCGCGATTCGGCGTGAATCTGCGACGCCGGGAAACGATTACCAGCGATGCGCACTGCGGCAGCGGCGGCGGCGGCGGTAGTGGTAGTGGTGGTGTCAGTAAATCCGCAGACGAGAAGAAATTAGTTTACAGGCCAAAAGAAATCCAGCCGAGTGCGATCAAACTGGAACCGGTTGAATCGACGATCGCGGCACCTGAAGAACCACCACCGCCGCCTCCCCCGCCCCCGCCACCGCCCATCGACTGCGTCCTAAGCAGTATCGGTACCATCGACCCCTTCGAGTCCAAACCTGGCATGAAGGAGATGCTAGAGCTCAAGTTGATCAACGAGATCAAGCAGAGCGCGGACATGAAGCACAGTGGTACCGGTTCCGCGAAGAAGATCGGCAGTGCCGCTAGTAACAACGCGCCTCTGTCAACGGCGCCGCTCGATCCGGCGTCGCAGCTCCTGTCCGAGTTGTGCGCCAGCTTCAGCATGGATTCCGCCAATAGGCAGCATACCGCCTCGAGCGAATATGCGATCTCGGTGTTGAAGAGTAACGATGTGTCCAGCGTTCAGGAACACGTACACGCGAGTATGCAGAGCATATATCCTGAGAGGAGCAGCGGTCACAAGGAGATCCCGATGACCTCGCCGATTACGGAAGGCGTACTGAGTGCCACTAGCGTAGGTTTCAAATTGAAGAAGGTAGATAAGAGAAGTAATCCGCAGAGGGAGGAGAATCCAGACGGTCAGATAATCGATTTCAAGGCCCGATTGCGGAAGGTGGACAATGCCGACAAGGAGAGGGCCGCGGCGGACGAGAGGATCAAGTCGTCGCGTTTCGACGACAGCACGCAGGTTAGTAACGTCGCGGATTCGGCGGATTCGTCGTCCGGCGTGGACGACGCGAACGATGACAAGCGCCGCAGCACCGGCAGTATTAGTAGCCTAAAGAAATTGTGGGAGAACAAAGAGGCTTCTTGTGATAACCAACCACTTAGTCCTAAATTAAACGTGAGGGGGACGAGTAGCAAGCAAGACATCGGCGACGTTGCGAGCGAGGACTCGCCGGAGGATCACAGTGGTGCCTCGACTAGGAGCTCGACCAGTAAGGGCGACTCGCGAGTATGGCCACCGACCTCGTCGTCCTCGGTAACTTTGGAAGTGGAAAAGCCGATCGTGCCGGCGAAGCCGTTGAAGCCGCTCGGACCCTCCAGCAAACACTTCGGTTCCTCGATATACGCCACGCCGAATTGCAATAAGTCACAGAGTGACGACGACGGTGGCAAGCAGACCAGCGGCGAGTCGACGAAAGGGGCGAAGCACAGCGTGATGGAGATCTCGAACGTCATAGAAAACAGTATTCTGAATCTGAAGGGCAGCCCCACCATCGTCATGGCTAGCTGGCTGCAGCTTTCCGACAAGGTCGGTTTGCTGCACGGCATGTGCGTCAACCTGACGGACACGGCGATCGCGCCGCATGCGAGATTTCAGTTCCGCGACCTGCTCACCCGGCTCGAGCTGCAGGCGAGGCAGCTGCGGGCTGCCGGCACGCGCAACATCACCGAGAACACGAGACTCTTGAGTGACGTGCAGAACACGATAAAGGACGTGATAAACACAGTGCAGAGGTAAAATTGCATCGGGCCGGGTGAAAAATCAAAACGAGCATCTTCCCCTGCGAATTTCCTCCGCGCTTCTCCGCCCTCTTCCTGTGATGTTCCCCGATCGCAGAAGTCATCGTTCTCGTCCCATCTATCTCTCTCTATCTCGACGCATCCACATGTGGGCGTATAGTATACATAAATCTATATCTAGGTATATAAATATATGTCTAAGTCACTAAGTTAGGTTTTATCAAGGAATGAAATCTTTTTTGGAAGCATAGCAATTAATCAATTCGAGCGAATACGATAAGAGTGAATTTATTGTGAATAAGTTCTTAATCGATAATATGATTTTACGACTGCATGATCGTTAGGAGAATTAATCCAAAGTTACATGAGTCGGTATACACTTCTCGACACGCAGTCACATAGGGACGTATGAGATACATATATACACAACTCGAACGGAAATCCTGCAGCAAACTCTCAAGTTCGTATACATTTACATCTCCGTCTGCGTACCATCCATGCGTTCTTTTTTTGAAACATCTTTGAGAGACCGCTGTGTGATCAGCGTGCAACTCACAGGCCTGGCAGACGGCCTTAAGACGAGAAGAAAACGTATACACCATTGCATGATTGAATTTTTATGTCGCGATGTACGACGGTTTTCATTATACGATAGTAAATGTGATGATTATAGTTACTGTATGAAATAACCGATTACGCAAATTCTCAGTAGTATATAATCGGCGTATTGGCATGTGAGCAGGAGCATATTAAACGCGAAGGCAAGAGTCGTCGCAGACGCGGAAATATCGACACGCTAACTCTATATTCTCGAGTCGCTTACGTATCGCGTATATAAATCGATTTCGTTTTACATGTAATTTTATACACACGTCGTGCTTAGTATATACATATATATATATATATATATATTATTATACGCGAGATTTTTAGACTAGACTATATATAAATACGGACACACATCTAAGCATAAGCCGTTTCATGTGTACTGTGGGACAATATAAACGATTTTGTATTTGTATAGAGAATAAGTTGGATATAACAGCTACACTATACCCACGCGCGCGGTAATCGATTACGCCTACACGTAAAATTATATTCAAACAAGCCACAAAATCGAATGTAATTAATCAAACAATTTTTGAGTGTCGTGTGCTTCGTTCTAATCCATGATGGTATGGAACCCATGATGGTATGGTTCTTCCAAAAAGCACAATAGCGGAAATATTCGCCTGAAGACATCCATGGTGGACCGTGAACGATTCAGTAACAATAATTTATGGGAAGTGCGTCTTAATCGATAGAGACGTTATTATGTCGGAATAAAGCGAGAGCCAGAACAAAGTAATGGACAAATAATAATATACGATATGTATTATCTGTGTCTTTGTACAGTATTCTCTATCTGCTATCATTCGCAATCGAAGTTTTTAAATATTATGCATTTGTTACTCGCACCTATTCTTCCGTATTATGATTCATATCGCGTACATTTACATTTTTTAGATAAAAACAAGAAATGAGCTTTAGTAAATATTATATACGCAGTTAAATTTCTGTTGTTTATGACGTAATGTTACAAAGTTCCACGCAGATGCTCGTTAGCATCAGCTGTATGCATCTCTGCGGAGAACAAGTAAGCTAAGTTTTGTAGTTTATAACACATCGACTGTAAAGCTATTGGCCCTCCCCTCGATAGTGCACTGGACTGATTTTATGGAGGTTTTCAGGCTTATACTTCATTCGGCTTGTGCTCGATACTAAAGGAAATTGCAATAGATACAGGAAATAAGAGTCACCGATGAACTATTTCTTATGACACTGCCTATATCATACGTTACAGCTAGTAGCATATATATATTGAATTCACTAGTAGTCTTAATCATGTAAATGTATTACTTCTTTTGATTCAATTTCCCAACTTTCTTTATATATGTTTTTGTGTACCTGTGATAAACTAATCAAGCCCTTCTTTCTCTTCTTTTCGTCAAAAGAATCATGCTCAACAGAACCGAATAATAGTTATACAAATGAATTTTAGTCACCAGACGTTTATTCGAATGAAATTGTATTATTGAAAGAGATACTAAAATTAATGTTTTATATAATATGTATTATAGTAATTTTATGTCTATTTATACTCTCTCGTATTTATTTCTAATTTTTTGATGTAAAATTACTCTCTTCAAGAATCGACCAACGTACTGATTTACTAATACAAAATTTTAATATTGCTTTATACATTGATATAAGAACGAAAACAAAATAAAAATAATTACCGAATTATGTTGTTTTTTTCCAACTTAAATGGCTCGTAACTTTGCCCTGGATAGTACGTCTACTATCAGAACGATATCTTATTTTGCTATATTATATTATGAACAAATAATATATAGTATTATTGTATTAGTTTTGTGACGTTTATTATGTATAAATACAAAAATTTTGTATAAATTTACAATTACAGTTTACAAACTATTGCTATAAACCATCATAGTAGAATCAAGCATCAATCTTTTTACAGTCTCATCAAGTACAGACAGTCAATTTGTTGTTTCTGACAATTTTGTTTTAAATTAGTAGTTCGTTATTGATAAATTAGTATTCATTATTAGTAAAAACGCCATTTACGTTTGCCACATGTCATTCAGTAACATGACTAGGAAACTGTAACTCGTTTTTTGGAGCATCCCTTAGATCTCACTGTGCCTCCAATCTTAATTAGAAACTTTATGCGCTTATCCTTGTCTGGATCTATTTGAAAAATGCAATATACTTTAACATCCTAATACAAACTTTATTCTATATAATATTTCATACCATATGTTACAAACGGGAAGATAAATTTAACAAATTTTTAGTATTATTGTGAGACAAATATAGTGAAACAAAAATACAAATATCATCTTGACACACAAGTATTGAAATAAGAGAATTTATTTAGGCGCGACAAGAAATTCAAGTCGAAATCTACGTCATAAAAATTGAGGTACAGAATGAAATGTAATGGAACTAATATTTTCGAATATTTCTACTACGTCTGATATTTTTATAGTCAAGAGTGCAAGAATATAGTGCGAATATTAGCATTTACCTGAAATTAACTCAGCCTCATGAATATTATGTTCTGAAGGTGGCTGATTTTGCCAGAACGTGTGTATCTTTTGTATGCCGACTATGGTCTTCCTGTCCGATGTTAGAACAGCGTTACCCATGTATGTACATACTTGACACCTTCTGAAATTACACACAATATACAATCGCGAGGGAAAGAGGGAATATGTTTGGCAGTATTGTTATTACATCTCTTTGTGTATCTAGGAACATATAGCGCATTATCGTAAATTCCTTCACACTTTTATGAATTGGGTTGTCGCCACAAACATGATTTAACTGCGAAAGTAACTGTAAATGTAAGGGCCATGGTGTAATCAAATATATAATCAAACATATGAAATGTGTGTAATGCATCAGCATAACTCTACTATCACGCTTTCAGAAGTTTTAACTTTATAAAAATATAATGATTGGAAGGATAAGTTGGCAATTTATTTATCATGTCGTTAGAGAGAACCTTTAGAAGTTAAAGATACTTTAATAATTAAAAAAAATATATTAATGATATATAAATCTAGATGTATTCGATTAGCAATGAGCTAGAATTAATCTGTAGCATTTTTTAAATCCTCTATTTCATTTTCATAATTCATCGTGTCTAATGCAAAAATGCATTGCATAATAATAATTAACCCACTCGAAATTTAATCCGAAATTACACACGCATCAGATATACACGATAGATTTTTCATTAAACACCAACTAAAATAATAGCATTACATCAATATTATAACTTTGTATTCAATAATATAATGTTATATATGTATAACACACATGTTATATTACATTTATATTATTGAATATAAATTATTATATTATAATAATAAATAATATAAATTGCAATATTATTGTTAATTGAGGTTTACTGGGTTAAGAATATTTGATTAATTTAAAAAACAATCTATTCTCTATTATCTCTAATTATCTATTATCTTTCCTATTATTATCTAGAACTCTCTAACATGTAACATGTAGGTATATGTCGCGTTAGCTTATTTAACACACTGACCTCTCATATACAGGTAACGATTTTATTTATTGAGCGTGCCAACATTAGGCTACCTCATTCGCTAACTATAAATCCTTCTAATTGAAAAATTATTATAGCCTGAATATTTTGGCATTAAGATTTTTGTCTTAAAATAATTTCAAGATTTACCCTTAAGCGTTGTTACGGTCTTTACAGGACACCCTGTATATAGTTTTAAATCGGAGTACACAAATTAATATAATCTAATTTAATAAATGTGTTAAAATCTCAAAATCTATAGTGCTGTTAATGAAAAGATTCCATTTTTTATAACAATTTGGTTGTCCACTGATATTCAAATGAGATAATATGATTGGTCGATGTAGATTACGCTTACGTAAGTTAAGGCCCTTGTACAATGCCAGGCAACAGGCAACAGGAATAAGGAATCCAATTGATCAAAAATTCTGTTTTGACCAATTGGATTCTTTATTCCTATTCCTATTGCCTGTTGCCTGGTATTCTGCAAAGGCGTTAAGACTTTAGAATGGTTAGAAATATTATGGGGTAGGGATAAAGTTTAAGTGAAAAATGATTGGTCAAATTGATGTCAATAACTAACAAACAGTGACCTAGACAATTTTATGTTATGTATGTACACAGAGGAGCATTAATGAAGTCCTTTTTCGGTGTAGATGAGTGCACCGAATATACGCCTTCTATTGGTCTTTGAATTTGAGTCCTCCAATGGGAGACCTTGAGATGATGCGCTTATCTGCACTAGCTACACCGAAAAAGGACCTCATTTATGCACTCCTGTGTAAATACATACACTCTCGGACGGAATAGCCTACAAGTTTGAAGTTGACTGCGTTCAGAGTTTATCTTTTTCTTTTCAATGTGGAAGGCAGTAGAAGGAGAAAGATAAACTCTAAACGCAGCCAACTTTATACTTGTAGACTATTCCGTTCGAGAGTGTATATTTAGCTATGTAATTTGAAAGGAATAGCCTACAACACCAATTGGCCAATTTAATATAAAATTTTCTGATTGGTAGTTTGCCAGAAATTTCCTAAGCATCGGTTAATGTAAGTAGATGTGTGCTATCGGAATGTATGCTAAAGCCTGTTCTACAATCAGTCGTATGTCGCTGTCGGATGTCATATCATAAGGCCGTAACCAATTACAATCAAAGCATTCTCATGAGGTTTGACTATGATTGGTTTCAAGCGAGAAGGAGTTAAATCCCTCTCGCTTGCTCTCATGGCTTTTGGCTAAGTAGTTTATGTCTACTTTGTCAGAGAGCGCAGAATTTTGCGACCACCTAAAATCGGGCCGTGACACCTCTCAAGCCTCTATCAGACTACGGATTGAGATTAAGATTAGATTGGAATTTGACCAATCAGAACAAAGCTAATATTCTGTAAATATTCTGATTGGTTAAATTTCAATTTAATCTCAATCTCAATCCGTAGTCTGATAGAGGCTTCAGGCTTCTTTCTGGTTGCAATCTTACGATACGACATCCGACAGCGACATACGACTGATCGTTGCTAGATCGTATACGATTCAGTATATTACTATAAATGCTGTGCGCTGAATGGTGCATTTCTTACAATTTACTAGAGATCGTATACGATCTAGCAAGAAAAATCGTATCGTGTGCCGCAGGCTTTAAAGGCTGATTTATAGAGGCCATAAACTGTTAACTTATACCGAAACTATTATAAATTTTTGACTAATCGCATTACTCGATTCTGTTGTGCGTAACCATGCATTGGTCGTAATTTTATAGTTTCGGTATAAGTTAACACAGTTTACGGCCTCTATAAATCAGCCTTAAGAATTTCATCCATACGAAATTCTCGGTGCGGCTAACGTTTCAAAATGACTACCTTACTGCTCGACCGTGATTGATTCTCTTATCTCTTAAGTTCTACTGCTTAAGTTTTTCAAGTTTGAGTGTCTCAAAAGACCTTTTACACCCTGAAGGAGTAGAATGGATTGAAAAGAACAAAAAAAGTCGCCAATCATTTTGCGAAATTCGCAATAATAATCGAGACATTTACGAATATCAGGAAGTCAATTCTGTGTCTTTTAAAAGAGTGAAAATGTGAAAAGTAAGCAGATTTACTAGGTGTTGACCAATGAAATTACAAATATTCTAGTAAATGTGCTCATTTTTCACATTTTTACTCTTTTAAAAGATACATAATCGACTCCCAGGCCTTGTGTCTGCGTCCGCTCCGTTTCGTAAAATTGCGCGCGTCGCATGCCGACAGGTGGAGCCGCGCACGGGGCCGGACACACCTGTCGGCCGCCGTTCTCACGTGCTCTACGTGAGCCTTGGGCGGGCGAGATCGCGAGATCTCGCTGGGTCGGTCACGTGACACCGTACTTCCACAGTTATTTTTTCAGGCATGATGGCGCCAAACGCCAGTATTCACTTTTATGTAAATATATTATTGATTTGGTGCGTACCGCGATCGAGCACGAGCGTTCGCCGTACCGCGGCCGGCCGTCGAAAGTAGCCCCGTCGCGGGGTAGCGCGCGGACCGCCGGCGGAGTGAGTAACGGACTGGCCTGTGCCGCCCGCCTGGAATCGCTAATGAGGACATGTTGGTTAGGCTGCCGTGACACCGTGAGAGAGAGAGACCGAGGCCGTTACGCACTTGCAGGCAGGAGCCCGTCGGCGTGATCGCGGCGGCTCGGGAGCGCGCACGGCGATCGCCGGCGGCCCCGCGGCCGGTTTCACGCCCGCTCGCGATCACGTGCCGCCTCGCGCGCCGAAATATATCCGGCTAATAGATCAATAATAAGGTATTTAATGGTCTTCCCGAGTGTGTATGTGTGTGCGCGCGGGGGAGACTTGTGGTGGAGTGCGCGCGACCCTGCTGCCATCTGTATTGTCAATGTTGTCGGGCAGCAGCAGCAGCAGCAGGAGCACCAGCACCAGCAGCAACGTAATGGAGCCGTGAGCATTCTCGTAAGCCGTACGCAATTGCATCACCGTCGCCGACCGTGATCTCCCCGTGTGTGTACAATGAGATTTAACGCCGCCCGCGGCCCGCTCGACCGTCGACACGTGCAGTGAGTGTGTGTTTGAGTGTGTGGCCCGTTAAAAAACCGCCGCGCGAGAGTGGCCGAAAGCCTACGGGAGAGCGAGAGCGCGGATCGCGGATCGCGGGCGCCCCGTGTGTCTGCCCGCTCTCTCACTCTCTCCCGTTCCCCTTGCGCTCCCCGGTGTGTTTACATGACCGCCCGCGGACGGCTATCCGACGGCGGCCCGCCGCCGTCCACCCGCGTCCCCGCGTAGCCGCCCGTGTAGCCGAGAGCGACCGCGTCTCGCGACGTGCGCCACGCGCGAGAGAGCCGTCGTTGGCTGTCGCGCGCCCCCGCGGCACCGCCGGGACGACACCAGGCCGACCGACACCCGCGCTACCTCGTCCGCTCGCCGCGGTTCTTGCGTTTTTTATAACCTCTCTCTCTCTCCGTCTACCTGGTCCCCCCC
>VBVQ01003981.1:0-16471 GCA_011636635.1 Tetramorium simillimum
ATAAATTTTATAAAATATAAGTGTAATTAAACGATCGACACGTTACTGCATTCCGTTATTTAAATTATTTAACTCGTACACAGATATACGTACTATCTGGATTACCTTCATCAATTATCAAATTATCAATTAATGACAAAATTATAAATTTTCAAAAATTGACAAAATATCAGGAGGACATAATCGAATAGGAAGAGATAGCAGTAGCTAAAGTTCAATGAATTGCTAAAACTATAAATCTGAAAACTTAATACGTGGCCGTGAAATTTTAAATTTTCGAAAATCGACAAAATATCAGGAAAATATAATCGGAAGACGATGGTATTAACAACAATCGGAAGGATATAATAAGCAGAGCTCGGGACTTGGTTCCCGTTTCCCCCACTCTACGCGCCTGCTAGCGGCCGAGCACCACAAGAAGCAGTACCCTATAGGCGTACCGCGCTCTTCTCTTGTGGCGCTCGGCCGCTAGCAGGCGCGTAGAGTGGGAGAAACGGGCACCAAGTCCCGAGCTCTGATAATAAGGTAAGGGATAACAGAAATCAAAAACTCGAAGTGTTACAATTTCAAAAACTTTTTATTCATTGTAAATCTTCCTTTACTGTCTACATTAATATAAATAAAATTATACTAAATATGTATAACTAAATTATATTTTTATCTAATTTATCTATAACTACACATTATAAATAATTGAATAAATATTGAAAATACGTTTAAACTTTTAATTCTCTTTAAATATTTCAGTCATAATTTAGTTTCATTTAATTATAATCCTTTACATTTAGCATAATCTTATTTATATTAATGTAGATAGTAAAAAAAGATTTACAATGAATAAAAAGGTTTTGAAATTGTAACTGCAGAACTTATAAATACTGAAACTTTCAGTTATCACTTTATGAAAAAATAATTTAAATGAAACTTTTAAATTTTACTAGACAACACAAGCGCGCGAAAAGAGGCAACAATATACTTTGAGAATAAATAAGATGCCTTTTCTAAGAAGCGGATTATTAAATTGTCATTTAAAATTTGTGAAGTGCTATTAAGTTGTCAATTTTATGAATTTCTCTAATAAATATCGAATAATAAAAAAATATATTTTATATATTACCAGACAACACAAGCGCCACAAGCGCCACGCTGTGCGCGCATCATTTATTTAGTTTTATATTTTATTTTTGAAAACCAATTTATTTAACAGCTGTCAAAATTTAATCAAAGACAGCTACTCTCACAATCCGAAGTAAAGTCAAGCAAGAGAGCCAATTAGTATCGCGAAAAAAAGGCAACAATACACTTCAAAATATTGCGAGAATAAATAACATGCCTTTTCTAAGAAGCGGATTATTAAATTGTCATTTAAAATTTGTGAAGTGCTATTAAGTTGTCAATTTTATGAATTTCTTTAATAAATATCGGATAATGAAAAAATATATTTTATATATAAATTTATTTTATATATTATCAGACAACACAAGTGCGCGCTCTGCGCGCATCATTTATTTATTTATTTTATTTATTTATTTATTTATTTTTTTATTTAAGACAGCTGTCAAAATTTAATCAAAGACAGCTCGAAGTAAGTCAAGCAAGAGAGCCAATCAACATCGCGGAAAAGAGGCAACAATACACTTCGAGATATTGCGAGAATAAATAACATGCCTTTATAAGAAGCGGAAAGGGAAAACGTAGTGCATAAAATTGACATATCGATTAAAATATTTAAAATACTCTTTAAAATAATCCGCTTCGTATTTTACGTAATTTCGTAAATTTGAACGAAGCGAGACTCGCGGTTCGCAGTTTTCACCGCGGAACGCCACCTCCGGCTCGTCCGACGACCGGCGGCGCCGCGTACTTCCGGCGCTGCGTCGGGTACGCGTTCGGCGGCATTTTCCTTCTGCGTTAGCGTGAGAAATAAAACGCGCTCGCCGCCGCGGATCGCGCCACCGTCGGGATCCCCGTCGCTGTCGCCGCTGCCGTCGGTCGTCGCTGCTGCCGCCGCCGCCGCCGTCGTCGCCGCCGCTGCCGCTGTCGCGCACGCGAAGGATGCCGATGACTGTCAACGCGGAAATCGGCAGCCACGTATCGCCATTTTGTCCGCGCGCGCATTGTTGGCGTAGCAGTGCCAATAATCTCGCGCTACGACGAGTATCGGAGCGTGGATCGTGCCAGGAGGTGTCAACGAAAGGTAAATACGCCGGAAGCATCGTATAAATCGTCGGCGACGTCGCGTCTCCTAGACGACGTCGCGCGAGCCGTGCGTTTTCGGAGCGCGCGTCGCGCGGGGGAATCGATCGCGGCTTACCGACCCCGTTGGAATTCGCAGCGGTGCGCGGACGTTCCCGGGGCTGACGTCACCGCGTCGGCACCACCGTCGGAACGGCCCGCGCCCGCCGCCGCCGCCGCCGCGGACGGACGGCGGCAGTCTCTCGCCGCGTCCGCTCCAGTCCGCTCGTGACCAGCGGCAACCCGCCCGCTCGCCCGCAGCTTTTCTCCTTTCTTTTCCACTTGGTTCTTCTTTCGTTTTCCGCACCGCTCCCCCTTCCGGGAGGGGGAGTCGCACGTCCGGGCGGACATGAGGGAAATCAACGCGGGCGGTTGCTAGGTGTCACGGTCACGGGTGGTGAGGCCCCGTCCTCGCGAGTCTTCATCCCCCCCGCCCTCTTCCCCCTGGGTGGTTTTCCGCGAGGCTGCGAGAATCCCGTGGTCTTCGTTCCTCGTCGCCGTCGGCATCGTGAGTATTTCCTTCTTCGCGTCCGCCTCCCCGCCGATTGACTTCTGCCGCATAGGCGGTCGCGCTATAGCGAAGGCGACTCCATGCGATATGTATGCGTCTGTGTGACTCGCGTGACTTCCTTCTTCGTTTCCCCCTTTCTCGCGTCGCCGGGGGACGCCGAGGGGGCGAACGATGCCGTCGTTCTCCGACCCCGTAGAGGGGTTAGGTTACCCGGCCGTCGGCGCGTTCGATAAAAATATTCGTGGATATCGATACGCGCGCGCGAGGGTCGCCCCCGCCCCCTCCCTCCTCCCACTCGCGAGTGTACGTTTGAAACGAATTATTTATAAAAAAAAGGGGGGCAGGGAGAGGCGGAGGCGCGCCGTCGAAACTGGCGACGTGGTCCCGCGCGTTCGTCGCTTTCGCGGAAAGGGATAAATGAGAGACGAGGGAGGCCCCGATTAGGTTTTGCACAATTAATCACGCTGTGAAAGGGAAGAGAGGGAGAGGATTGCGGAAGGAGGGACGGAAGTTTCGAACAATCGCATAATCGTAATCGGCGACGTCAACGCGACGCCGCGTGCCATGCACCGGGAAGATAAAATAATGATCCAGTTATTATATATACGGTGACCGTCCTATATTACAGAGGACATGCCTTTATTTTAGATCTGTGTTCTTTAGATGTATTTTTTTTTTCTTGACAACTCACTTTTGTCCTTTATTTCTGAAAGGTCTTATAAAACGTCCTATATTTCAGTTGATCACCTTTGTATATTTTGTGTAATGTTTAAATAAGGACGTGTTTCTCTTTTTATATATAATCGTTTTAGCTTACAAATTTTACTTTTTTTTTTCATATAAATATATATTCAGGGAAAAATGTTAATGATAATAATAAATTTACATTGCACTTGTTTGTGGAAGAAGGATAGGTCGTGTCCTTTATTTTCCTCAAAGAGGAATCTGGTCACCGTATTTATAGATAATGTATACAGCCGGTTTCGGCTTTCGAAAGTTTCCACGGAAACCGATTTTGTCACATTCACATGTCGTATTTAATGTCAGCCGTGTAGATTCCCTTTTCTAGAAGTCTGGGGTCCGTTCCCCTCCGGCAGCGTCCCTTCCGGATCCGCAAGAAGAGAAGAGGATCGGAAGAGTAAAGTCAAGTAATGGAATTCGCGGTCGTGAATGCGCCGGTTGTCTTCCCACCACGACGTCCGATTTCCACGGTGCACCGTTCGGACTCCGACGGGGCCGAAGGCCGGATCGTGACCGTGCAGTTTTTTTCGATTCCTCATTACGCGCGGCGACGTATGTACTATACGTGCGCGAGGGATTTTCATCGAGACGATTTCGACATGATGACGATGACGATGACGACGGCGACGGCGATGGCCGAAAATTTTCATAGTTCCTGCGCACTATTAATACACCCTTTCCGAGATCACGGGAAGAGATATAAAAAGAAAGCGGGGAGAGAGAGAGGTGTACACGCGCGGGAGAAACGCGTGGCCGTAAAGCTATTTACGTATCGCGCGGGCCGGCGCGCGCGCTGGACCACGTACTTAAATTTTAACGCGCTGTACGGCCCGCGAGGAGGAGAGCGACGGGGGAGACGGACGACGCCGTGTCGATTCCGTCGGCTTGACTTTCGGAGACGGCCGATGCATCGATCTGGACCGCGCGCGGTTTCCCCGCTCTTCCTCCGGTTGCATCGCGAGAAGCTGGAAGTAGGAAGAGGAGAGACGAGCGCGAGCGTTCCACGAGTTGGGCTGCATCCGACGCGGGGATGGATAACGCGAGCGAAATGTTTTTCCGTCTCGTTTATGCCCTCGGCGTGGAGGATGGGGTATCGATTATCCGCTTCTGCATAGCGTATATTCTCTCGATGAAGCCTTAAGGTCGTCTGACACACTTATATACGCGTACGCGAATCGAGCAGTCTTCAGCATTTATTATTCCTCTCGCAAGAAATGTCCATTTCTGTATCAATGCAGATTAACTTTAATCTCGATTTAGCTTACTTTTTTTTAATCTTGCTCTAAGAATTTTAGAAAAAGGAAAAACTAATCAGCGAACAATGTCCATTTCTAACAATGTAGATTAACTTTAATCTCGGTTTAGCTCACTCCCTTTTCGAGTTCTAATCTAGCTTTAAAGATTTTATAAAAAAACAAGTTAAACCGAGATTAAAATTAATCTGTAGAAATAGACATGAGTTTCTCTTTTCCCTTTTTACGGAACATTGAACTTTGGACGACATGTGTTTGTGCATCGCACGGTTTCCGATAATCCCGTACTTTCCTGACACCTGCGCGAATCTAAAGCCAAATCCTTGTACGTATCGAAAACGTATCCGAATACGCTGATACACATACCGAACGGATGCGATCACGTCACAGTTTTTCAGCATCATGTTTTAAACATCGGTAAACAGCCAGCTTTTCATCCGACGATAGATTACCATCGAAATTAATTAATTAACGCGCCAACGCACCGAGTTATGTCACGACTCGCGTGTCACGTCTTACGTAAGCTAATTGAATCGTAATCCAGCTGAGTCATGGAATCCGCTCGATGCTCGCACCCCTTCATTAATACGCCGTTAATCCTCGGTCGGCATAATTTGGGCGGGAGAAGTAGGGGCGCGCTCCCATTCGAATAATTCGAGTCTCATTGTCAGGTACCACGCGATTCCCGTAATCGTTGCTAGTCGTCCAAAGGATCGTTAATCTTCCGTACTGAGAGAAAAATATACTTTTGGATCCAACCACAATTTTATAATATTTCTAACAATAAATATAATTAGCTTAACTATATGCATGATTATGTTAACCATAATTATCATTAGAAATATAAAAATTTGGTTGGGTCCAAAAATAACTATAACTTTCTCTCAGTACACAGAAAAAACATTAATTTTAAATGAACAATATTCTTATATATAAGCAGGAATAAAAAATCTTTAAAGAATTTAATAACACATACGTTTCTTAAACAGAAACAAAATTTCTTTGTTATTGTATTGTATTGTATTGTATTGGGCAAGTTATTGTCTGTTTAAGATTATTAAATTCTTTAAAGAAGATTTTATATTATTGCTTATATATGAGAATATTATTGTTGATTTGAAATTAATATTGTTTCTGTGTACGAGAGGCTTTAGCGTTTATCACCTGCACACGTATCACGATCCGCAGATTTAAACGACCTGCATTCATGCGTCTTTCTTCTCGGCTCCGGGTTCATCCCTTATGATCGGGGATTATCCTGTACGGGTATTTCCCCGCGAGACCCCTGCCTCGCCCTGCACGTGTCGCGATTCGCCGCTCCGGGGTTGCGTAGCGGGCGCCTCCGTAACGAAATCCGAAACGACACGGTTTATATTGGATTCCGGCGTGCTAACTGCGCGTCGGTCTCGGACGGAAAAGCGGGACGGCTGCCAGAGTTCGCGGGAGAAAAGTCGCCCCGCGGGCGTCGGATCCGCGTCTTATCGACGCCGTTGTTTGGCAGGATCGCGAGTGCGTCTCTTCCGCTCCGCCAGCGGAACGTTTCCTCGTCTACGACGATTACTCACGGCATATAGTGAACGATTACTCACGATCGGTGAATCGCGGCGACACATATGTAGATATTCTTTTACAAAAAAGTCATTTATGTCTTCTTTCGAATTGACAACGTTTGTTTCAATGATGTATTGACATGCAACATGATTTCTTTTAATCTCGATTTAATTTATTTATCTTTTTCTAATTCTTAAAACTAGAGAAAGCTAAAAATTAGATTAAACCGAGATTAAAGTTAATCTGCATTGATAGAAATGGAATATAAGAAAAAAAGCCCTAATTCTAAAAAAATTAAAAATTGCGTTATGTCTATATAATTTTTTGAGATCATTTTTTAGGATTTTAAATTGTTGTTTAAATTAATTATTACAATTTAAATGAATAAATAAGGCTTTGAAGTCATAAAATTACTTAAATGTTGATTGCCAAGATAGCCATAATTTAATTTGTTCTGAAGTCAATAATTATTGCAATTATATACATGTGTAAAAGATAATTTCTGTTGAAAGAAAATGTATACGAGTTTTTTCATAATTGATAGTCAACGTGTTAATATGTTAACGCGACTATCAACTAAACACCATTAATTTAATTGTATCCAAGATTGTTTATTTCTGGATTAAGAGGCTTTCTTTCTAAGGAGGACAGAGATTAGCTTTGGACCGTCTCTCCGTATCTCTTTGCTGGATATAGCAATCTCTGGAGAGGTTCCGCAGAAAAGGAGGGCAAGGTGACGTGATATACTCGAGCGAGAGACGAGGTCGGTGGAAAAAGCCCGAATCAAGCTCGTCGCCGTTGCGCTGAAAGCGATACTCATTTTACGTTTTGCGGACTCGCGCATGATTTTCAATCGCGTCACGAAGGTCGATGTTATATCACCGCGCTGGGCAATTATCGATAATGTCATTCGTTGAAATTGTTACGTTAACGCACGTATTACGTGTGCACCGACTGATAATGAGTCTTCTGACCCGCGATACGAGCGCATGGGTGTGAACAATTATCAGATTCAGTTTGACGGAAGAAATTGTCGCTCTCGACGTCGTACGTACGTGCTCCGTTCCTCGAGTTTAAATTAAAACGAGATCTCAGCATCGAAAAGTCTGTAGAAATAAAATCTCAAGTAAATCGTCTCATTAATATGAAAGTATTACGTTCAAGTAATACGTCAAATTATCTTTGTTTCGTTTGTCGTTAAGAGTTTTAAAAAAGAGAAATTTTACCAGGGGGCTTTTAACGAGTCAGGGTTTGAGTTCTGCGCAAAAGATCCATTTTTAAGTCGCAAAGAATTAATATTGCTAACAAAGCTCTTTCCTCTCGCACGTGTAATCATATTTACTTTTATATTTATTTTTTTTTAGAGTTCGCGTGAGAATAGTGCAGTAAAATGAATTTCAGGGACTCGACGGAGAGGCTCGAGGAGATCGGCGACCCGCAGCGCACAATGTCGTATCATCGCGGCGGGCAGGCGGGCGCCGTAGCGGTCTCGTACAGCACCAGTCCAATGGCACCGCATTCGCCTAGCCGAAGGTATTCGAGTGGCACCAGCAGCGGTAGCACCACCACCTCCGGGATCGGCAGCTCGACGTCGAAGTTCAACAGCTACCGCTCCACCGGCTCGTCCTCGCTCCTGGACCGACCCACCAGCTTCTACACGTCGTCCTCGAGCTCGGGATCTCGCTCCAACTACATCTCCTCGGAGTACAGGCGGTCCTATTGCGCGCCAGGAAGGTTAGTATCTCGTTAGTATTTCCTGGGGAAATTATCAATTCGGGGAATCCCTCGGTGAACCCTCGAGAGAGACAGAGAGAATGTCGCGTCAGCGAGTCAGTTTCCCGCGACTGAAATGTATATAAATTTTTCGCAAAGCAACACATAACTGTGTAACTTTCATGTAGACGCCACGTACGTGGAGTTGAATATTTCAAGCTTTATCCCGGATTAAAATACCGCTTGTACGCGCAATTCTTATTTTAACTTCTAAAATTGGACTTCCTCCTGTATTCTTTATGTAGATCATCCGGGAAAAGAACGTGTCGTTAGTAGAACCGATGTAATATTTATCGCGCGAGTTAACAACATGGAGAAAGTGGACACGGTTGAACGGCAGGTTCCGCCGAGTCGAGGAGCGTACCTTGTAATCATGCTAAACGATGCGTGCTAAACTTTTCCTTCCTACCACGATCTACATGAAATCCGGCGATTAAAGTCTTTAATTAAATACGCAAGAAGTAAGACGTCGCGTGCTGTCGCAAGCCTTTCCTCGGCCGACGGATCTTGCGGTTGGACTGAACGCCAACCCGAAATTAAATTCAGGAAGGGGAAACGTGTGTACAAGTTTCCGATAGTATCGTTGAAAAACAAACATGCAGAGTTAAACGCGCTGCCGATGGCAAACTCCCGAAATATTGGATTTTATCAAAGTGCTTATACATTCGATCGGCCCCGCAGCTTCTACTCGTCGACTTCTACCGGCACGAGCGTCCGCAGGAACTACTCGTCGGAGTACAGTCGATCCAACTGCTCACCCGCAAGGTGAGCGAAATAGGATGTAGATCCCCCTTAGGGAGATAGCGAAACAATCGTCCCACGATTACATTGTCAAGAACTGAGATGTCTACAATAGACATGTGATGCTAATCAATATCAAACTCGTATCCTTGATAACTTTCTACAAATAGTTTCGCAAAGTGAATATCATTTCATCTTCATGCCTTCAATAATGCATAACGTCTTGCACCTTCTAATGACGTCGCACCTGTTCGTCCCTCTAGATACCTACGTCCGAAAGTCTCGCACGTCACTTACCTTTGTGTTCACGTCACTATAATTCAATTACGAAGACAGACACGATATGTACAGCCCCCATTCGTATGTGACCTAGGTGAACTGGCATTAGTGCCCGGCATTAAAGGTCGAGGTCAGCGTAAACTGGTCGCGCTAGATCTGCTACCTGTTATTCCGGGTCGGATAGCTTTTGTCCCTATCTCGGTGTCGTTAATCAAAGTGCCCTGCCGCCGTTCTGATTTCTCCGTCGATGCGACGCGGGGAAACCAGACGGGATGTAAAGCACCATTGAAACTCGCGCGCGGCTGTGTCGCGCCCGGTCGAGAGAGCACGTAGCCGCATTTATCGATTTTAAATAAGCACGCTCGCGCTACGGAATGTAGTCGGACCTTGACCTCGCGAGATTATCCGGCCTGTGTGCGTGTGTGCGCGCGCGCGCGTCCGCGTACCGGATACCCTCGCCGCACAGGTTTTCTCCGCTTCAGGTTTCCGATGACGGACTCGAACCCTTGGATTTTCGGTCCCGCGGCCCCGCGTTTGTTCTCCGCGAGAATATATTTAAGTATCTAGTACGAGCGCGTCGGCGTTCCGAGGCTGTCGCGCTTTTGCAAACGGTGTCGCGGGTCTGATTTCGTGACCTCCAAACCTCGAAGTAGAAGTAGTTTCGCCCAGCTCGCTGGCGGCGGAAACGCATGTATCTTGGTAGCCTGCACGCGCGCGAGTCCCTCTGAGGAACGGCATCTATACTCGCGCGCGTTGCATAACGCAGATCTCGAGTAGGGGAGCAGGGGACCTTGGCCGCAGGCCCGGTCCGGCGATGACCGCAATATTCTCATGTCGGGCGAATTTTGCAGGTCAGTCTCGTCGTCGTCGTACGGCGAAACGGGCAGCAGCAGCAGCGGCGCCGCATTAGCGACTACGATCGTTAACGGCACCAGCGGTAGTGGCAGATACGTCTCGTCGACCTCGGGCGCCTCGGTCAGCTCGTCCACGTCCTCGAGGGAGCGCAGCAGCGTAGACGCATCCGCCGCGGCCGCCGACATTATCAGCAGGTACTCGCCAGCCGGCTACGTGCCCACTATTCAGCGTCAACAACAACAAGCGAGCGGTGGCAGCGCGCATCACTGGAGGCACCGCTCGACGTCGTCGTCCCTGAACGAGTTGTTCGGCGGTGACGAGCGCGAGGCCGAGCGCAGGGATCTCCGCCTGGAGCCCTCGCTCTCCTCGTCGTCTTCCTCCTCGTCCGTGGCTACCGGCGCGGCCGGTCTATGGTCCAAGTCCGGCAAGAGAAGACCGCCTACGAGCAGCACGGTGCTCACCACCGTCGGACATGCACGCACCGACAGCGCCGTGTCTCTCGGCGAGGTAACAACCACCGTCGACGATCACGTTATCCATAAACCGAACGACGACGAAGACGATGACGACGACGAGAACGACGTTACCAAGGACGATCAGCATAATAACAACGGCAACGTCGGCAATACGGGGCGCGACAGCAACGGCGGGGAGGATATCGCGTGCGGATACGGCGTTAACAACAACGACAACGAGCGCGACGATGACAACGACGAGGACGAGGACGCGGACGGCGACGACGCGAATGACGACGACAATCTCAACAATTGCCGCCATTGCTTCCACCAGCAGCGTCGTCACCGACCAGACGAGGTCTCGCCCGCTAAGCGTAACGTTCTCTCACCCGCTGCCGCTGGTGGTGGTAGTTTGATCGGTGTCAGTAGCCTTGACCTGTTAACTAACCTCACTACTAATCCTCATAACACCGAGCTGCTGATCAATAACAACGCTCAGAACAAGGTGACAGGAGGGCAGGAGGAGGCCGAGACTACGACGAGCGATGAGGTAACACGCGGCACCGAGAATGTCACGTCAATCGTCACATTTCTGCAACGCGATCGCGTCGGCGATCGGGACATTCCCGAGGATGGCGAGGAGGAGAACAATGTATCCAGCAGCATAGACGAGAGCGGCTTTGGCGGAACGATCGACAGCGTAGCCGGTAGACCGTCCGTCACGCACGGCGACGACCCGTCCATCCCTTCGACGTCGAGGAGAACGGATCAGCCCGGTCTTTTCTCGAGTACCGCGAGCGGCAATCTAACATCGTCGCCGACAAATCCATCCACAGCGCACCAGAGTGTCTATCGTGGGGTCAACGAGCAATATGTGAGTGCGCTTATAAAGAAAGTAATGTGCTCTCTGGCGCGGAACAGCATAGACTGCGGTTCAATTATCGGTCTTTGTTAATCGATCGTTAACAAATTTCCTCGTCGTCTATGACGTTTTCTTTCTCCCGTCAATCGTTTTTATAATTGCTCAGTCAATGCTGTGCCGTGAAATTTCGAAACACTTTTTTTAAATCGACAACCAAGCACCAAAGACGTGAGTATGTTCGCATGAATCGAAACACAATCGAATCACTGAAAAATAATTATTGTCTGAGTATAGATAGATTTAACGCGTACGTTCTTCTGCGCGGAATGTGTATACCGTATGTAGCTATACATATATGTGTTTGTAATTGCAAAATGTCAAAATCAAACGTGAAACAAAATTCTCACCAGACGCATACGTTTGGGAAGGTTAATTCGCTGTGTAAAATGCTTTTATTATAGACAAGAGTAATTTTCCTTATAGAAAGGAGAGGCTATGGAAAAGATTTGTTCATTATATTTATTGATACACGAATTCAGTCATGCCTCAATGTATGTTAGAAGAGAACTATGTCGTCGCCACGCGATTCGTTTACTTCCCACCCGGTCTCGTTGCGAAATCTCTTTGCCCTCTCGCCGTCACCAACTAGAGCCTCTTCGAAGTCAGTTCGCTGGCGTTTTATTAATAGCGCAGAGCTCTTTCTCTCTCCTTCCCGAACTCTCCGGGAGATAGAGGCACGTTGTTAGCGGATTCGCACCACAGTGTGCCGTGGTAATTTACGGTAGCCGACTGAGTTTCTGTACGGTTTTTTCGCGCGAAGATTCTCCGATCGGAAATGCATCGACAAGTAATCGCGATTATAGTCGCATTTCCGCGTTTCTCGTAAGCTCCTTGAACCGTTTCCAACAGAATGGAGTTTGCCAATCGCTTGAGTTCATCTCCGTATTTAGAAAGAGACAATCGAAATTCCACAAGTTCTCATATTTTCATATTAAAAGGCACGTTTCTAAGAATCCCATACTTCTGGCGTTCGGCCAAAAATGATATCACAGGATATCATGGTCGTTGAATTGGCTTATAATTAACACGTTGACAAGCGTGATGTAAATAAATGACGTTGCCTTTTTTTTGCACGGACATATCGCGACGAGCGACAGATTGTGCACAACGCACATAAGTTATAATCTAGCGGTTATAATCTAGCAGTTATCACGCGAATTTCTTCGAGATAGTAGCCACTGCGTGTAAACTGGCTCACGCTCAAGCGATAGGATGGGTTTTGTGGTGTCTGTGGACGGTGACAGCACTCGTGCTTACTTATGCCTTCTTTCTCGGTATTGCGACACCTTTGATATCTGCCAAACGTGTCTCTTCGAGAATCAGTTCGGTACGCGTTAGTAATTCGGCGATAATTCGGCCCGCCGTACCGCACGTCATCCGGTCCACGTTTGTGCACTCACAGGTGAGTACGATTGCGACGCTTTCCTGCGGATTGCTTAATGTCGATTGCAATAGGTTTTGTCTTCGTCAGTCGCCTAAATTAAACGCTACAACATTTGCCCTGTCCCATTTGAATGTATCTTAATAAACACGCAGGCAGTATATCTACACGTGTGTACCTAACAAGTACAAAGTGTTACTAAACCTAACGCTTTATCAGTTTGCATTTGTCTAACGCAAGTGTGTTTGCTACCGCGAGACGCTTAAGCCTCCCCCTTATCGAGCGACTTGCGATATCTTCGCCAACCGGAATGGATGAATGAATGCTCGGACACTCTTTAACAGACGATTCAAGACGACAATATTCGCAACGATATACGGACTCTATGCGATCATCATTTAATATCGACGACAGCTATGCAGTTTTTATCTGTGTAGAAAATGTAATTTGTCTAATTACTTTCAGGAAGGAAGCCCGACTAACAGGTCGGCGCGTAGCCGTCTGCAAGCTCTTCGTGACGAACGGTGTGGTCTAAACGGTTTACGAAATATTGGAAACACAGTGAGTATTATCTTTAATATAGAACGTCATTTTTCTCGTAAAATTTTATTTACCGCTTATTATAGCCCGTTAACATACGCACGACCGTTTTAGTGTTTCATGAACAGCGTGATCCAGTGCTTGAGCAACACAAGACCTCTATTAGAGTACGTGCTGAACGAACAATATCCGAACGACATAAATACTACGACGTCCAGCATGAAAGGCGCTTTGATCAAAGCGTTCAGCCAAGTGATTCACGAATTGTGGGAGGTGGGCGGCGATCATGTGGTAAACACAACCGCCCTCAAGTCCCAGATACAGAGATTCGCGCCACGTTTCATGGGCTACAGCCAACAAGACGCTCAAGAATTTCTCAGATACTTGCTGGAGGGTTTGCACGAAGACGTCAACAGAGTTACCACAAAGCTACCACCCATACATGGAGACATACCTGATAGTTACACGTGAGGGAACTATTTATGGGATACACATGCGCGTTTAACTTACAAACATATACCTAACGTTCTTACTTCATGTAGGGATATGCAGAAAGCGGTCGAGAGTTGGAAACGGTATCTTCGCAGCGAAGATAGCACGATAGTCGACGTTTTCGTCGGGCAATTACGTTCATCCTTATGTTGCACCTCCTGCGATCACGTATCGGTCACCCTCGATCCATTTTGGGACTTAAGTTTGCCGATACCAGCCAGAAGCGGCACGGTGAAGCTGAGTCAGTGCTTGGAACACTTCACGCGAGAGGAAGTGTTGGACGGCGACGAGAAACCCACATGTTCCAAATGTCAGATGAGAAGAAAGTGCACCAAGAGCTTCAGCATACAGAAATTCCCGAAAATTTTGGTTATTCGTATCCTTTTTGTGATCAGTCTAACGTGAACATTCATATATAGCTCGAATTGTAGAACTTTCAATTGTAGAATTGAAAAACGATATTTTTCTTAACACCATCCGTTAGATTTGAAACGTTTCTCTCCGATGGAGCGCTTTCGCGGCAAGCTGAACGTGATGGTGGACTTTCCATTGACGGGTTTGGATCTCAGTGCCTTTGCCGCCCCGAGAGTTCCGGGCTGCACGTACAATCTCTATGGGGTCGCGAATCACTCGGGCACCACGTACTCCGGTCACTACACCGCGTACTGCAAGCACCCGTACTCGGGAGAATGGCATGAGTATAACGACAGCCGAGTGTCCGTCGTGTCAGCACGATCGGTCGTTTCCAATGAAGCCTACGTACTGTTTTACGAACAGCAGCCTCACAGTTCTCACTTGTAACCTTACGCCATACCTAGAGAGTAAACAACCATCTTGCCTCTCTCTCTTTCTCTCGATACCTCAGCTCAGCCTAGTAAAAAAAAAACTGTCTTCTGACGTATTGAAAAGCGACTAAACACTGAAAGAAAGGGACGAGGGAACCGTTTCACGGGTCCTAGACAAGTCCAACGTGACCTCATTGGCGATAATCGTATCTCTTCCCGCAATGCGTTTCTCAACGTAGTGTCGCATACGTGTAATGTCCTTTCATAAAGAGATTACGCAATACGTAAATCGATATAATTGATGATTAAAATAATGTGCAATTGATATATACACACGCTTTCGAACGTGAAACATTTCTTTCCGCGAATCATGTTTGATCTATATGAAAATTATTTTTTTACGTAATGTTTTGCGAGACCTAATTTATATGTTGCGATCATGTTCGAAATAGAGGATGATACATTGTAATTTATTTATTACTTTAACTGCATGGGGAATGTTTCTATCTAGAAGAGAATACGAAGGTACCGAGGTCGCCAAAGATCACAAACCACACACGCAAAATGCTTCAGATGTCTAGTTACTTTTGAATAGACAAGTAGTAACACATCTCTCTGTCTCTTTCACTCTTCATTCAACACGTGGCGACATACAGCTATTTACTTTTGTAAAATATTTTGTTTAATATATATAACCACAGTCAAGAGTTATTTATTATAATTTATGGAAAGAGAAAAATAATAAAATAATATATTCGATATTGACACAGAGATATAATATACATTATTGTACATATATATTATAATCCAATTATAAAAACAGATTACAAAGCAAGAGCACGTGAACGAGATATCCCACAAACTTTACGATAAACAAAAGAAAGAAAGATTTTATATTCTCATCCGAGATGAGAGCGAATAGAAATGTCATCGAGAGAAAATTAAAAAATCCCTTCCCCTCTCTCAATTTACCGCACCGCGCGCGCCGTCGCGGTTCGATCGATTCGCGGAAACCACGTTGCCGCGCGATCGCGCAGATGGCGGCAGCTGCCCCGTTCGCGGGCTCGTCCCCGCTCACCCTCGCGGATTTTTCGGACTACGCGCGAACGAGGGCCTATGCACATGCACACGCGCGTGCATACGTGCGCGGAGAGACGTCGAGACATTTCAAAATTCGCGTTCCCTTCTATCCATCGTTTCATCCATCTTTCTCTCTCTCTCTCTCTCTCTTTCCTTCTCGCTGCGATCGGGAAGCTCGGCGAGTCGCGAATCGGCCTACCGGCGAATTCGCGACTCACGCGCGCGTGCATTCGCCTGCGCGCGCTCGCGCGCACATACGTACATACACACGTGCTGCCGCTGGAAGTCGGGTGACGGGAGACGGGAGCGGACGGCCGGCGGAGCGGCGGAGTCGGCCGGAGTCGGCCGGAGTCGACGTGCCACCGCCGCCGCCGCCGCCGCCGCCGTCGTCGTTTCGTGCGTCTCGTTTCGCGTCTCGGATATATTCGCGTCGAGCGTCTCCACGCGAGGCCGTCCCGCCGGTGCGACGGCCACCAGAGGGGCGACCACCCGCGAGAGAGAGAACGTCGCCGCGTCGAGCGCGGGCGATCCCGAGCGCTACGCGCCGCCGGGGCGCGAGTGACAACGGCGGTGCCGCCGGGTCCGGCGAGAAAAATCATCCGTCGGACGGACGAGAGGAAGCCGCCGTCGCTGTGCGCGAGACTACTTTTTCCCGGACGCTGCGTCGCGCGCGTTTCTCTCTCTCTCTCTATCTATCTTTCTCCCATTCTCTCTCCGTCGCCCCTTCTCTCTGCCTTCTTCTCCACGTCGTCGTTCTCCCTCGTTCCTCGCCCGACGTCTCCGTTTAACCCGCTCCGCGATCTCGTCCATTGCTCCGAGCTCTCTTTCTCTCCCTCCCTTTCTCTCTCTTTCTTCCCTCCCTCCCTCCCTCCCCCTT
>VBVQ01003982.1:4485-16174 GCA_011636635.1 Tetramorium simillimum
ACAATAAAGCATATTCATTCATAATTCATTCATAGAGTAAAGTAGTTAAGATAGATACATTTGTTATAATTCACCTAGAAACAGAATAAATTATAGAGATGTATAAGCTTTTATTAATTTCAGATGATGGAAAAGTGCATCTTCCTGCAGGATTGAGTAGATATCCTTTTTGTATCCAATTACCCCGCGATATACCATGCAGCTTCGAACATCGTGTTGGTCATATCAGATACACGATAAAAGCGAGCATTGTTAGATCATGGCGATTCAATCACGATTGTAAAGCTGCATTCACTCTAATTTCGACTTATGACTTAAACATTCGTCGTGAGCAATGTGTGAGCGAAATCGATATTTTAAATTTATGTTATGATTTTATTACCTATATTCGAAAATCAGATTGCTATTTCATCAATAGTCTCATTCAAATAATTGTATTAAAGATTAATAATATATTGTTTATATTAGATCGGTATACACGATGAAGTAAATCAAGCTTTCTCTTGTTGCTTCTGCTGCTTCAGCGATGGTACGGTAAATATGCATGTTAAAATACCGGTAACGGGTTTCGTTCCGGGACAATGGATTGAAGTAATCCTTGATTTACACAATAACAGCAGCACTGAATTGAAGAAGATCAGTTTGAAATTAAAACAAGTAGGTTTACAAATAATTTGTATAAATGGTATGTAATTATCCTGGCAAAAATAAGGATGGCAGCCAATATCGATATCTTCCCTAATAAGGGAAGAATGACAAAAACATAAACGAAATTTCTAGAAAAAGTAAACTGAAACAGCAAAAAAAAAACCGTTTTAAAAGATAAGATCTTTTTTACATTCCGCTATTTCAATTTACGCTTCTTAAAAATTTTATTCACGCTTCTCTGTCATTTTCCCTTTACGTTCAACCTAGGCTCCGATCTTTATTGGCCTAGTTTATACCGAACGTGTTTGGTACGTACCAAATAGTTATTTCCTATGAAATAAATTTACTCATTGGCTGATCAGCTAGAATTTATTATTTGATGCGTACTAAACACATTCGGTGTAAACTAGATCATTTTCGCCAAGATACTTAAATCTCGATAGAATAACCAGAATACAAATTTTATTCTGTCCTGTAATAAATAATAAAATAATTTTAATTTTGCTTACAAAGTCCTTCGAATTTCACGCAATATCCAAAACTAAATACGAAAAGGTAACTATAGTAGCTGATGAAAAAACAGGACCATTCAATAATAAACATGTTGCTGCCACATTACGTTTGCTTATTCCATCGATACCACCTTCGGAACTGGAATTCTGTAATATAATTCGCCTAAATTACACTCTACGTCTCGTTCTTCATTCAGAAATGTACGTACAAATTTCTCAAAAGCGCAATAATAAATCAGATATATTTTGATTATGCAGTAATATTTTATAAATTTAATAATTGTCTAATAACAATAGAATGACTATACGTTAATTTTTTCCCTAGGCATCACAAAGTTGTTAAAGAATATCCGATTTTAATCGGAACAATACCACTGAGACCTGTACCATCGGCGCCTGCAGCTTCGGCATTACCTGAACCATTACCTGGAACATCGAAGATGGAAGACGTGACTTCAGAATTTGTATCAAGTACACCCATGAACGAATTTAATGGTACGTAAAATACTTAATCAACAAATTTCGAACAATTATTTTAGATAATATTTTTTTAAATTATGTTCTACGTAATTTATAAACATAAAAATTTCTCTATTTTATTTTATTGAAAATACTATTTTATCTTAGAGTAATTTTTAAGACAGAGCCACACAATATTTCTTTACGTATCTAAATCATAATCACAAGATTATCTTTCGTGAATATCACTAAAATTTTAAATTCTAATTATTTATTCGTAAAAAGTTACTACGAAATTTTGATCCAAACTTAAAAACTTGTAAAGAAAGATATAAATTAAATATACATTCTTTTGTATATAGCTCCTCCATCGTATGAAGAATGCTGTATGAACAGGGCGTTTTGCATCAAAGATGCCAAGGACTCTATATACGTACATGGTGCTAATGACCCTTTTGCACCTAAATATCCAGTCTTCAGAATTCCTTCACATACAGGATAGTATCTATGTATAGTTCAAAATATTTCTTTTCATTGCGTGTAATGTCCAATTTATTTAATGTAAGTTAATCCATAAGTTTATATTTCACTAAAAAAATAAAGATTTTCAATCTGTCGACCGAAACATACAAATATATTTTAATTGTTAAAAGAAAAAATTGATTTCGCGCCGTCTAACTTACAATTGTATTTCGCGCCTCTTCCTCAAGATGTATATGTAGTACTCCCTGATTCCATGCCGAGTACGCCACATTGTTGAAAGCAATAAAAGCGACATCTCGCTTCCCTCCCTGGGGACCCCGTCGCCGCCCGGCTCAGGCCTATCATTCTTTGTTTTTGTGCCGAGGCCGCCACATCGCTCGCGTAAAGATGGGTAAAAGAAAGCATAGAGATTATGATTCAGATGAATCTAAAGAAAATAGGTTATCGAGGAAATTGAGACGCTTGACAAAGGAGGTTAAAGAGTTACAGGTAAAGATTCGCGAAGGTAAGTAACGAGGTTCAGATGGAAATTTCTGTTCTATAACAGAAAAGTCTGTAACAATAACAGACAGGCCCTAACATAGATTAGGTGCTTATTAATATCATTATTACATACGTTATTACGTTTTTCGCTCGTCTTAGGCTCTTTCCTATAGACGTGCTACAGGCCCTTTCCTGTTAGCAGGCCACAGGCTCTTTCCTGTTGGCGAGCCTTGGCTCACGACGAGAAATATGTAATATTAGACGTGCTACAGGCCCTTTCCTGTTAGCAGGCCACAGGCTCTTTCCTGTTGGCGAGCCTTGGCTCACGACGAGATAATATGTAATATTATCTAATATTATCTAATATCAGTTAATATTATCTGATATTAGAAAAGAGATAATCATAGGTTCTAACCTATAACGAAACATAGAATGCTATTCTATCGAGGTAATTTTCTCTCGACAAATAGGCGTATTTGCCATGTATGCCCATTTTTGGGTAGATAACCTCAATTAAGACATATTTCATTGTAAATAGGGTTTTTATGGATGATTTCTATAGATGATTAAGATTGAGGTATAGTTTCGTAGTTCTCTCGACAAATAGGCGTATCCGCCATATATACCCACTTTTTGGGTAATTAAACTCAACTTAAGATATATTTCAATGTAAATATGTAATTTCTATAGATATTATTTGCTATAGATAATTAAGATTGAGGTATGATTTCGTAGGAAATCGGGAGTCGAGATCCAGGAAGGAGTTATCACAAAATTCTCCTCACTCTCCTTTGAGTTTGTTGACAGCTCTTTCAGAAGAGGAGCATCATTCGCCTGTAGTAGCGAATGAGTCCGTGCTCGAGCAGAGAGAGGTTGACGCAAATGGAATAAGCGAAATTCTCGCTGACGATTCGCAGAACCTGTCAGCAGTTAATGCTGCGGAACCTCTACCAGACGCTCAAAATAATATCACTTCTAACACTGTTGCTCAAGAGAATGAAATCGTCATCGAAGACCTTGACGTAGAAATATTAGAAGCTATCGGCAATCGAGTCGCAGAGGATAGAGTATTGGCTCCACCAATCCCCAAAAGCATTGCAGTGCGACTAGAAGATATCATTAAAGAAGGCCTTCCTAAAGAAGAGAGAAAAAAATTGATCAAGGAGCATGCTCCTCCTAAAAATTGTCCTTTCTTTGATCCCCCTAAATTAAATGAGGAAATCAAAGTTTCCATAACAGAAACATCACTAAAACGCGATGAGCGGATTATTGATAAACGTTAACGCATAGAAAGGTAATTCTCGCCGTTATCAATAGCTCCCAAAAGGAAGTTTTAAAAGACTTCCAGGCCCGACGAATGGCTTTTTGGTCAAAAATTGGGAGATCGCCTCAAGGCGGCAAAATCGATTGAACGCTCAAGTAAAGAATCAAAACTCTTCAGAGCCCCGCCTCGACGTCAACCGTTCAAACCCAGGATGTCAGGCGGGTATCGAAACAATCGAGGTCAAACCAACAAAAAGAATTGGGCGAATCAGAACGAAGATCGCAACATTCAATCGCAGTCGGTAACTCCGCAAACGAAATCTTAGATATAAGAAACGTAAGTAGGCCAGCTGGTAGGCTAAGCTTGTATATTAAAAAATGGAAAGAATTAACTAATTCAAAAGTCTTAAGATGGTTAAAAGGTTATAAAATTTCGTTTGTATGTCGAGTCACTCAAAACAAGATTAGAGAGCATATAGGTAAATTAGTTTATAAAGGAGCCATAAGTAAATGCCATCCACATAAAGAGCAATTTTTATCAGGAATCTTTTTAATATTCCTAAATCTGACGGCTCAAGTAGATTGATTCTCAATCTCAGAGATTTAAATGAATTTATAAAGCCAGAACGTTTTAAGATGGAAGATCTCAAAACAGCCTGTAATCTCGTGAGTCAAAATTGTTTCATGTGTAAATTGGATCTCAAAGAGGCTTTCTATATGGTTCCAATAGATTCAAGATACAGAAAATATTTAAGATTTTCATTTGAAGGCAACATCTATGAATTTAATTGCTTACCTTTCGGCCTTAACACGTCTCCATTTGTTTTTACTAAGATTATGAAGCCAGTAGTAAGTTTCTTGAGAAGAATGGGAATCTTATCGGTAATTTATCTTGACGACTTACTCCTTTTAGGAGAGACGTATTCGGATTGTTTAAAAAATGTAAAATGGTCATTGGAACGAAGTCGAAAAGCTACATCACATTAACTATCTAGAACTTCTAGCGGCCTTCTTTGCACTTAAATGTTTTGCCAAAGAATTAAAAAATTGTAATATTTTGTTAAGACTTGATAACACTACCGCTATTTCTTATATTAATCGTATGGAAAGTATAAGGTTTAAGAAGCTTAGCGATCTCACAAAGATCATTTGGAAATGGTGCGAGGAACATGAATTATTCATCTTCGCATCATATATTTCTTCGGAAGAAAATGTAGAAGCTGACTTCGAATCCAGAAGATTAAATAAAGAAGCGGAAATTGAGTTATCTGATGTTGCTTTTCGAAAAATTGTTAGTAAATTCGGTCATCCGGATATAGACTTATTTGCAACAAGAATTAACGCTAAATGCGCGATTTATGTCTCTTGGGCGAGAGATCCGGATGCTATAGCAATCGATGCTTTCACTATTAATTGGAACAAATATTTCTTTTACGCGTTTCCACCGATTGCGTTAATCGCTAGAGTTAAAAAAAAAAAGATAAAATCTGAAAGAGCGTGCGGTATTGTTGTAGTGTCTCAATGGCCAACACAACCGTGTTACCCGTTATTCACTTCAATGCTAGAAGAGAAGATTTTCTTCAAACCTAATAGTAACGCGCTTCTTTCATTTGATAGGAAGCCACATCCTCTCCAGAGGTCTGTTACCCTGGTGGCCGGCAAATTATCAAGACAGCCTTCACAGCTAGAGGCATCCCGGAGAAATCCGTAAGGATTTCTATGGCTTCCTTAAGTAACTCTACTTTAAAACAATATGATTGCGCATTGAAAAAATTATGGCTATTCGGTGGAAACAAGGAACTATCCATTTACAACTTGAAGGCATCGGACGTTATGGAATTCCTAACGGAGGAATTCAACAAAGGAGCATCTTATGTTTCTCTTAATGGCTCGCGTTCTGCCATTTCTCTTATCCTTGGTCCAGAGATAGGGCAGAGCGAGATTATTAGAAGGTTTTTTAAAGGAAGAGCCAAATTAAGACCACCTAATCCCAAATATGAGTCCACATGGGATCCGAAAATAGTTCTGGATTATTTTAAAGATGCAAAAGACGATGAGTTATCTTTAAAATTATTAAGTAAAAAAGTAATAACGCTATTAGCCTTAGTGACAGGCCAAAGGATTCAAACTCTATCCCTTATCGATATAAGAAACATAGTTATTAAAGAGGATGTAATAGAAATCAAAATTCCGGAACGTATTAAGACATCTAGACCAGGGATTAGTCAGCCAATGCTCATCTTACCCTTTTACAGGGAAAATTTAAACATTTGCCCAGCAAATGCGCTCCAGACTTATCTTAAAGAGACGGAATCGCTTAGGAAAGATTCCACGATTCGCTTTATTACGTTTAAGAGTCCGTTTAGAAGAGCGTCATCCCAAACACTCAGTCAATGGGTCAAAGATACCTTACGTAAAAGCGGCTTAAATACAGACATATTTTCAGCGCATAGCACTAGACACGCGTCGACGTCTGCTGCTAAACGTAAGGGAATAAATATCGATGTAATTAGAAAATCGGCAGGTTGGTCAGAAAACTCAAACACGTTCTCAAAATTCTATGATAGACCTATTGCACAAGATTTAAGTGCATTTGGGCAAGCAATATTAAATGATATCTAATAATCATTCCATATAATCTGAACTTACAGCCGTAGCCATTCTTTCAACATCTACATATATATCTTGAGGAAGAGGCGCGAAATACAATTGTATGATTAAACGAACTCACCTATGAGTGAAGTTCTATCATAATTGTATGAAGCGCCTCTTCCGAAAGATAGGTCCCACCCTATCCTCACGTCCGAAATTTTCAGACCCCAGAAGTTCAGGCTACGGCTACACTTTCAAGAAATGATAGGCCTGAGCCGGGCGGCGACGGGGTCCCCAGGGAGGGAAGCGAGATGTCGCTTTTATTGCTTTCAACAATGTGGCGTACTCGGCATGGAATCAGGGAGTACTACATATATATCTTTCGAAAGAGGCGCTTCATACAATTATGATAGAACTTCACTCACAAGTGAGTTCGTTTAATCATACAATAGTTCTGTATATGTATAATCTGCACAGTATCATACGAGTATGAAAAGTTAGTAATATCAGAAGCCATCAGATAGCGAATGCGTACAATGCGAATTCAACATTTGGATTTCCGCTAAGGATACAAACGAGAAAGGATCTTTTCGTATTCTGTTCTGTGCTTGTCGAGTTTTCCTTTTGTTTTTCTTCGTTCTCTCGCGAGGCGTTATTCTTTCTCTTGATCTTCAAGAGAAGACAGGCAATTGAGAGAATCTTTTCGTTCGAACATTTCAAGTATATCAGAAAGATAACCTCTCCCGCCGCACGGCGGGAGAGGATTTCACGCATTCTGTATTTAACTCGTATGAAGACCTGGAAATGTTTTCACAAAACAATAGTGGAGAATCAGCTATAGAACATTTCGTCTTGGAGGACTACATTATAAGTCAAGGCATCTCGTATAAAGACGCTGAGCTAAACATGTATAAGAATAAATCGGGCATCAATACCACGACGTCGACAGACAATATGGACATCGCTGATCTCTCGTCGACGAATAAGAATAAGGCTGCTGAAAATGATCCGGAGAAAGCGCGCCCGCCCCCGAAGAAGAGCTCGGGCAACCAGGCCTTACGCAAGGAGGTTAGTCCATCAATCACAAATACAAATTCCGTCTTGTCATATGATAAAAATGACATAGGCCCTTTTCGAGCGATCTTATCTTTAAAAGTATCCGAAGAGGATTGTCCGAGACCACCTCTTAATTTGGAAATCGCGAGAGATCTCTACAAACTTAATGTGATATATAAAGACTTAGAAAAATGTGGTCGTTACAAATGGGATATTTCTTTCCCGACAAGATCTGCTGTGAACAACGCTCTTAATAACCCGCTGCTGTTAAACTCCAGGTATATTTTAGTGGTTCCCTGGTACTTCATCTTTAGAAGAATAGATCTTCTGGACGTTCCCATTGATGCGAGCATCGAGGAAATCAACCGTGAATTGGCTAGGAGTAACAAAAATTTATCTTTTGACACTACGAGAACCTATAGACTGCAAAAGAGAGATAAATCAAGAAAAGAACCTGTCTTTGTGGACTGCACCGCAGTGCGAGCTGTCATTCGCTCTTCCAAAATTCCTGAGGCGTTATATTTATGGAATCAACGGGTCAAAACGGTGGCTTTCATTCCGGGCTTCCGTCGTTGCACTAAATGTGGCCAATTATCTCATTCTACTAAATTTTGTCAGAACGTGACCAAATGTTTAAATTGTGGTGCTGGTAGTGCGGATGCGGATTGCACAAATAAAGCTAATTGCCTAAATTGCGGAGGAGAACATAAATCTCTGGATTTCTCTTGTCCGGAAATAATTCTAAAGAAATTAATACTCTCATGGCTGTGGATAACATCAATTACAATAAAGCCAGAAGATTGATCCAAGATTCAAGAATAAATCTCAATCCTCCCAGCATGTTAATCTCTCTACCGCTCATTTTCCAGGTTTATATGAGAGAAACTTACCAGCATCTAAGAACGTTCAGTCTGGCAGTCTTCCACACGCTCTCCGCCCAGGCCTGAGTGGCTCTCCGCCCAGGTCATCGTATGCCGCAATTTCTGCATCTCTCTCTTTACCAACGCCCTTTAGCGTTGAAGATAAGGCCCGTTTAGAATCTATCAACAGCTTTATCAAGAACTGCAAGGATATTAGTCAACTCTTGTCAAGGTTAAAGAACACTTGTGACCTCCACGGAAAGATGTCGAACGATTCTACCCCTCCAATCAAGCACTCCTAATGGTCAAATTTCTTCAATGGAACTGCAGAAGTGTCAGAAGAAGACAGCCTGAACTGGAAATACGTGGCAAGGACTTCGATATTATTATCCTTTCTGAAACTTGGCTAGAAGATGACGACCGTCTGCTTGTCAAAGATTTCGACACTGTCAAGAAGAACAGACAAAACAGGAAAGGTGGCGGCGTAGCTATGTTGATTAAGTCATTTTTACAATATCGCGTGGTGAATATTACGGACATTAGTAGTAAGGTAGAATCTTGTGCAATTAATATCACCGTTAACGAAAAAGAATTAACTATTATTTCTATTTACAAACCACCTAACGTTGCGATCTCTCGAGAGGAATGGGCTCTATTTTTTAATCAATTTCCAGCTAATACCGTAGTGATTTTAATGCTCACCACACGTTATGGGCTCTGTCTCTAGCCATGAAGGTAAAAAACTTGTCGACGCTTTAATGGCTTCTAATTTATCTCCATTAAATAATGGTTCAGCTACGACTCTTTCTCATAATTCTTCGGCTAAATCAATGATTGACTTGACCCTCGTTAGCTCGGATCTTATTCCTCATTCCTCTTGGGAGGTTGTGGACGAATCATGGGGCAGCGATCACTTCCCTATTAAGTTCAACATTTTCGGTGATTCGTTTCATAGATCCTACTTACCGCGTGCTAGATTGTACACTGATAAAACCGACTAGGATGGTGCTTGGGAAGCCTTGTCTGAGGGCTCTGTGGACTGTTTAAATTTGATTTCTGACCCCTCAATAGATCCTCTAGTAAAATATTCGTCTTTTACAGCATTCATCTCAGATTGCATTCGAGGATCCACTCCTCAACTCATCATTTCACGAAGGTCTCATCTGTCATCGGAGCATCCAAAAAAGATTTTTTCTTCACCCTGGTGGAATAATGAATGTGAGAGGGCCACCCGTGTTAGAAGAGCGGCCTTTTTGAAATTTAAGTTCAATTCGTTACGAGATAATTATATCGAGTTCAGGAAAGCGACGCTATAACAAAAAAACCCTCAAGAGAATCAAAAAATTTTCTTTTTTGAATTTTTGTGCGGAAATTAATAAATTTACAAGTATAGGACGTATATGGTCGACGATAAGGAGCATGTCTAAAAACTATCACAGGAGCGAATCTGCGAATGCTTTCAATACTGAATCTGTTACATCAGTTACTAGCTCAATTAACAAGTTGTGTTCTTCGTGGGTCCCTTGTCACCCTCTCCATTACAATTTGTCTCAGGATCGACATGGTCTGGGCGGTCCCTTTTCTTTAGACGAGTTCAACTTTGCCTTAGCATATACCAAAGATAAGTCTGCTCCGGGCACTGATCAAATTGACTATCTCATTCTTAAGAAAATTCCGGTAAAGTTATTAAAAGGTTTGCTACTTTTACTCAATAAAATTTTTTCTTCAGGCCGATTTCCGAAGGAATGGAATCATTTTCTAGTTCTTTTTCATTCCTAAAAGTGATAGGAAGAAATTCAGACCTATATTTCTATGACCCAATGCATTCTAAAATTAATGGAAAGAATGATAAATAATAGAATCTACGAATGGTTAGAAAAATCGTCTTTATTGCCAGCCAGTCAATACGGTTTCAGACAGGGTCGGTCGTGCCTGGATAACGTGGCCTTACTCCATTTGTCTATAAAGATTTATCTATAAAGAAAAATTATTTAATAGGCCTACAGGAGCCTTGTTTCTGGACGTGGAGGGTGCTTACGACAATGTACTTTGTGACATTTTGATGAACAAGCTGGAGAGTCTTGGCTTCCCAGGCACTATTCTGCAATTTATCAGTAATTTGATTTACTCACGCACTCTATTCTTAAGATTTGGGAACATAGATGAAATAAGACAAGCCTTCAAAGGCCTTCCTCAAGGTTGTGTTTTGAGCCCGTTGCTGTACACTTTGTATGTTTCTGACCTAGAACCTAAGCTTCAACACATTCATAGATTATTCCCTCTTCAATTTGCGGACGACATTTGTTTGGTATCTTCCCATGACTCACTGGGAAGAATTTTAGAAACACTTTCGGAAGGTGGGGAGACGACGGCAGCATGCCTGAGCGATCTGGGTTTAAATTTATGCGCGGCAAAGTCCTCTCTCTGTGTTTTAATACCCGCCCCCGGAGAGATGGTAGAAATGTTAAGATAAATCTTTTGGGCACGAATATTTCGGCACAGAACTCAGTGAGATTTCTGGGCATCTACTTCCAATCCAACTAAAATGGAACCTTCAAATAAATCATATTAAAGATAGTTGTTTTAAACTCCTCGGTTATTATGTTTTTGAGAAATACCCTGGTGGGGTGCGGACCCGATCTTGTTGCTGCGTCTTTATAGAGCTCTCATTAAATCGAGAATGGAATTTGGCTCTTTTATTTGGAGTAATTTACCTACGTATCTGTACAACCAGCTATTCGCCCTTCAACTCAGGTCCATTAAAATGACCCTCGGCCTTAGATCCTCCTGCCCAAATAACTTAGTACTTGCCGAGGCATGTGAACCATCCCTTGAGGATAGATTTAAATTTTTGGGATGTAATTACCTTTCTCGAGTTGTTGCCAGAGGTGGTCATCCTCTCCCAAAAATCTTAATTTCCATATCGAAGAAAATGGAAGAACCAACGTTTGTTTGTAGACTCACTAGCTTACCTCTTTACTTATCTTTTAAAGAGGTTTCTACCATACAGAGCTTAATCTCCTCGTCTGGCTCCCCACCTTTCTGTGTTTTCTCTATGAACGTTATTTTGAATTCCCCGTCGATATCCTTTGTAGAGGGAAAGAAAATTAGTAGAGCTTCAAACCTTGAAGCAGCATTTAGGAAATTCTTTAAGCGAGATTCAAATTCGAACTGCTTCTTTACTGACGGTTCCAAATTAAATGATTTCCCATACGCTGGGTTCTCAGTGATTGATGTAAATAATAACATCCCAATCAGCAGACAATGTTTTTTAAACGTTTTTCAAATATTTATTTTTAATTATTTTTTCATTTATTATTATTTATTATGCAA
>VBVQ01003983.1:0-16472 GCA_011636635.1 Tetramorium simillimum
CCCAGGAAGTTCCCCCAACTCGCTCGGTCATCCCTGATACGAGCCATTGCTCTCGCCTCTTCTCCTTTTCCCGATCCTCCCTCCAACGCCGCAGGTGTCATTTGACACACACTTAAGGGAAAAAAAGATAACGGCTGCTGTCCCCGGAGAGTGATAATCTACAGGCTCGATATTTTCTCCGTGTAAAAGAACGTCGCAGCCAAGAATATATAATCCCTTCGTATAGAGAGAGAATGGATCGTTATTAATGGTACGAACCGAGAAAAAGAGGTGATTCCGTGTGAAAAAAAATAACGCCGAGAAAGTAGAATGAGATCTTTCTTGCTCGATTCGATTTCCACGACGGGCTCTTTGATCCGCGCGGAGACTCATTGCTACATTATACAGAGCTTTATTAACAATTCTTCGGTGACACGATGACACTACGAAAACAGTGAGCAAACAGATATAGAACGGCAGAATCAAATTTTGCAAGAGTCGGTATGCTGTTTCTCGGCTTAACCGCTGATATACATAGAAAGCTCTATCTGTCATGTCTCATATAGGGTAAATATGTAGTGATTATCATCCCGCTTCAACGAGCCAGTAGAGATAATCCATGTAGCTATCTCGTAGCTTATCCTTCACTTCGTGTAACTAGTGAAGCAGTGGGATCAAGATTCAGATAAATAATTACTAGCTAAATAATTACTAAGCGAGAATATCGCCCAAGCTATTAGCCGTTAGTGCAAAATTTGTATATTTATATAGTTCAACGTTTTTAAAATTTTAAAAATTGTTTGGTTGACGCGCATGGTCCAATATCGACACTTTTTAATTTTTCAACTCCAGGTTACGGCATATATCAACAACCGGCTGCAATTTAGATGAAGAAAGATTTTATTTCATGCACGTAAACATGCATTTATATGTGTCAAAAATAAAATATGAAAAATATGAAATAAATAAAAGCGTTTGCGCAAATAACGACTCGCAAAAATTGAATTCTGTCAGAGATACAAATCTCTTTTTTTCATCTCTAATTGTATTTAATTCTGTTAGGCCTATTTCTACCAATGCGGATTAACTTTAATCTCGGTTTAACTTACTTTTCACCTCTTTCTAATTCTTAGGACTAAAAAAGGGTAGAAAGTAAGTTAAACCGAGATTAAAGTTAATCTGCATTAGATAGAAATAGACATTAGCCTAATTATACCGAATATTTGTTTAATATCAAGTACTAAGTTTTAATTAATTAGACAATGACAAAATTCATTTAATAGAAAATAATTATTTGATACATATGTTTATACCAATCGGTATAAACTAGGCCATCGTTATCTCTTACATACAAGATATCTCAAGACAAGTAACGCGTATTAGAGAATCAGACGAAATTATCGTGTCTGCTCCGCACAAATTAACAATTTTCCGTGAGTTTCGCGCAATCATTCGTTTCGGTGTTCTAACGCGTTCAATATCAGGCTACTCGATCCGCGGATCCGCTGGCATCATTCGGTGAAAATCCCGTGAGGCATCGAGCACCCGAATCCTACTTCGCGCGAGTTCTGACAGAGTGTTTGGCATAGCAAGCTAATCGGAGTGCCCCTCTACCTATCCCCACTTCCGAATCATGTCACTTCCAGTTGTCAGCCGACCGAGAACCTCTCTTTTGTACGAAAGTTCGCTGGCACGCGCTTCGCAGACCGCTCCATTAACCATAAAAATATGAAATCTGCACGAAAGCACTTTTTTGTGTAGCGGGATTGACAGCCTTCGATTTATTGCAGTAGACAACTGTTACGGACCGTATGACCGACTCACTTTTCACAGCATTTCATATCTGGCACTATTGTATGCATATTTGTTGATTTACATTGTCATTCACACGTAAAAGAAAACGGAAAGAAAGGAAAAATCCCTTTTCCGTGACGCGTAATAAAATACCGCGTATAAAGTGTGCACTATTTTGCCGGGACGATATTGTATTCTCTTGGATAGAAGCAAGGTGTAAGCATGTTGCACGTTGTGCAGCGAGCAAACCGCGCGTGTCCGCGCAAACAAACATGCCTCCTGTCGCATTACACATCGACGTAGCTGTTACGCTTGTTTGTTGATTTCCGTGGAACAACATTACCCGCTGTCTCTCCCCAGACAGTTTTATGCAATGACTGCGTCCGAGATAAGTAAACCGTCCGAATGACAATTTTTGCGCGAAATATGTCTCATTGGTTGAGATTGCTCGTTACAAAACCGCATAGTATTGCACTGTTTGCTGCAATCCCAGCGAAAAGATTGTTTTCCTCGAGTATATATACCTCGCGATGTGCGATCGAAATTCTTTTCTTATTTTAGCTCCGCAGGGATTAAATAATTTATAACGATATTAACGGTGAGAGAGAAAAAACTCCGTTTCTCCTACAGACTTTCTCGGTACCGGAGACTTCGTGTCTTTATATATCCTTATAAAACGAATATTTCTCAATTTTTCTTCCATTATTCCGGTAAAAGTTGCCGTGCTGGAAAAATTCTAATTTACGAACTCGCGCGCACTTTGAATTCGTCGGTTCAATTGCATCAACATGCGATAGAATTGCCAATATGGAAAAATTTCAACAAACTGCGCGATGATTTTATTATAAGCCGGCCGTATATTTTTGAAGAAGGCGCGCATATCATCGCGCATAACGAGGAAGTTGAAATAGGAAAAGTAACATGTCGCAGAGAGAGAGAGAGAGAGAGAGAAAGCGGGGTAAGAATTCCGACATGATCCCCGGAGACGTGTTATCTCGTGCTCGGGAACGACACTTGGATACAAGTCCCAACGGCACGCGACCCAATAAATGCGTCGCCACAGCGCACCGCGGTATTAAGAAATTTTCGCGATAGCTCGCTTCGTATGTATACAGACGCTACAGGCTTATTCCGATCTTGGTGGAACTCAAACAAGCGTTATGCAGTGCCATAAACCGCGATATTGTACCCACAGGACATCCGACAACTTTCGTCGATCCCGATGGCATTCGGTGTTTGCCATCTGCAATAAATAATATTGATCAGCGAAGCAAAATTTTACTGCGAAACAAAGGGCTGATAGATACCGACGTGCTGTTTACAAAGGATACAATGGATACCTCGTGTATCTATCGCGTTGAGAAGTATACAGATATTCGAGAATAAAAATATTTCGCGGCAACGGTTTTCGTTTTCGATACTTTAGAAGTCCGTGCAGAGGGAAATCGTTTTGAAAATATAAGTGACATATTGTTGACGGTGAAAATGTTTTGCTATTTAGCATAATATGCGCGACATTATGTTAACATTTACGAAAGGGGTAAAATCTGTCCGGCTATCGCGGTAGAGTGCAAGATCGTGTACGAATTTTCGTGTTTTAGCGCAGAGAAAATTTTACATAAAAGCCACGCAACAATTTCACGATTACGCGCCTTAAAATCACGGAATTCTAAAATTTCTGGAACGAGAATTCCTTGTAACATTGATATTTAGCGTTCAACGCAGCACTCCTCGAAGGCGGAAAACCCTTTCGCGATTTTCTCGATTCAGCGAAGAAAAAAAAATACGACGTGAAATAACCTCGCGACCTGACAATTAGACGTCGCGCCGATATAAAAAGAATTCGAGGAAATAACGTGCGATTGACCGTCCCCGAATGGAATCGATTAGCCGAGGTTTGTCCGATATCTGGCGAAATCGGTCCCGCGAATGACGGAATCGTGCTAAACGCGACAAGCTCTTTAATTAAAACGCCCACATGAAATGGTACATTATATTCGCATTCAAGTAAAATGTTATTCCGGATGGAAAATTTTTAACATACCTAAATTAACCATTTTCAAAAAAATATACGTTGCACGTTTCCCATCGTTCATGTTTAATATCCGTCCGTTTGTTATTCAGTGTATCTAAGAGTCAATCCTATAACTCGATTCACCTTCAGTTTACTCTATAAATAATGCAAACTTATTTGCCGCACAATGGCCACGGATTGCATTGGTTTCTCGAAAAAGGAAAATGTGGAAAATATCGTGCATTCCTGGTACGCGTTTGTGGCGTATATTCGTCATACTTTTGTAAACTTCACGGAAGATGAAAGATGCATTTTGCACGATGTACACCCTCGGGGCGAGCTAATATGTACTCCTCATTTTCTACAGCCATCGACGTATACCATCCTTTATATATAATTTGTCAAAATTCAAGTCAATTTGTCAAAAGTCAAAATTCATTGCGCAGATATTGTAAATAATAAATCATAGAGTAATCAAGTATAATAATTACGAAATCAACGGATTTAAAATTGACATAATTTTGAAATTAATTCTCAATGCTTAACGCTCAGTCATTAGACTGGGTCTGGCAGACCCGAATGTATGTTGACGTTGTCAAAAATATTTTTAAATCAAATTAATTGTTAATGTTTTAGTTAAAATATTCATTTTCCTGAGATTCTGAACTTTTATTTAAAAAAAAAATTAAAATTGGTTTGTTTTGACTCCGAGATATGAGCGATTGAAGCAATGATACATTTTGATACCATTGCAGGGTCTAATAACTGAAGGTTAAGTATGAGAATATCCCTAAAAAGAAAGAAAAAATTCATCAAATAACACTATATTTATTTTTCGATAATTTTAAGCCATTGCATTACCATGTAAAAATCTAATATATACCGTCGAAATTACAGCAATCCTTTGGGATTAGTTACGCATCAACGCTGTGATTATATCGATAGTTGGATTGAGATAGGTAATCTAACTCTAAAGTAAACTGAACTTTGAATTAGCGCGTTCGTCGACTGGATTACCGCCCTTCTCGTAAAATGTAGATAAGGAAAGAAATTTAACTAATCACCGCAGGGATACTTCACCTTGAGAGGGTAAACCACATCAACAACCTTAACAAACTTTGCGTTGAATCAGAAATGACGACTTGCTATCTCCTTTAAGATGACAGTCCCGCTTGCGATACAAAACTCTAAAGTGTGCTGCCGGATCTTTACGGCCAGCTTGAAAAATTTTCGCAGATATTTCAAAAGACCCTCCGTATATGAATACCGTGTGATAAGGAGTTCTAAAAAATTAGTGTACATTACAGTTTAAAAAAATAACGTATCTTCTGTTCAATTTTATGTATCGTTTCCCATCCAGACAAGGCGAATTTCGTATGGTGCAGTAGGGTAAGGTGACCAAATCTGGATCAGATTTTAAAAACCTTTCTCTTTCTTGCTATTAGTTGCTCTGTAATAACTTTGTTTAACATAGTAATGTTGTTAATACTATCCTCTATAAAATTCAAGTGTTAAATTTAACCAGATTTATCTGAGAAGCAGGAAACAAATTTAATCACACCCCTGAATTTGATCCACATTAGGATCCGGGGATCAAATTTGGATAAGCGGAATGTCTTGATCTTTAGATATTAAACAGAATCAGAAGACTTCAAAATTTGAAAGCCTATATCCTTTTGAGACATTTATTTCCATTTCTGCAAAATTTTGTAAAAATACTTGCAGGGAATTAAAGACAAAATATAAAATTTCTTAGTGTCTTCGGAAGACACTGTGATTGAGCCGCCACATTTGCTGTCATTTATGTGCCTTATTTTTTTTTTCCTAACTGAGCAGAAGTAAAAGACTTTCGATGTTTTTTTAAAATAGCGACAATGTAGAAAAGGGTCATTAACGTGCAAGAGAACAAAATTAAAGCGAACAGTTTGAAAATATCGCTCATTAGCGACTTTTAAAATTTTGGATCCGCATTTGGTACCTGATCTGAATTTGATCATTCTACCCTACAGTCGTAGAGCTCTTTCCAAACGAGCGAGCATACCGCGTCGGACGCAACACTCCTGGTTGCGCGCTTGTTCGGCTTGGTATATACGTATATATACGCGTAATTAAAGTGGCATCGTTCGTGTCACGCGACGTATAACGCGAACCGCTTGTCCCGCTTCTCTCGAAGCGCTCGTCCCGCAGGGGCACTTTGTGCGCGAACGTTCGAAGGGCAATCAGCGGTAATTGGGGTGCGCTGCGCGCGAATCGCGCGTGACATCTTTATTTCTGGAGAGCGGTATATTAACGGGAAGGTTAAAGAGTGCACGGCACGAGAGTGCACCGGGAGGCTCCCGGTGCGCGGCATTAATTTGTCCAGTATTCGCTTCCTACAACGGATGAGACGTGTCCCGTGTTCGCTTACGCTTGCGGATACACCTGTTTCCAATCCAATCAACCGCACACCCAGATGTAACGCGCTATCGATTATCAGGCGACCATCCAGGCGCAATGTCCGGATTTCTTTATCGGGTTACCGCGGCCACGTGTATTTCTGTGGTCCGCTATACGACCGGATCGCGGATCCTGTTTATGCAAATGTACGTTCCGAACAAGGTAGAGAAACAAGACCGAAAAGACCAACAAATAGTTTATCGCGCGTATACTGAGGACATTTTTTTCTTCTTTTTTTTTCTTCCTCTTAAAAACAGATTTAGAATCTGTTTTTTACCAAATTTATTGGGTCTCTTGCCTTTTTTCAAGTAGATATTTTTGTCCTCTTATTGTTAGATTAGCAAATTTCACGCTGCGGAGAATCGCAATGGATGCTCGATCGTTAATCGATTCGATTTCTGAAGGCTAACGCGCACTTCACACATCACACACTTTTCTGTATCTGATTGTAGCTGTGCAGCCGTATTTGACGTGTTTGGACATCTCGGGCGATGAGTAGCACAGCTGTTGTTCATTAAGGCGCCAAAACGTTAGTGCGATATGTCAAAATGTCACCTTCTTCTTAAAAGTGAGACAAAAGATTTTACCATTCTTTTGTTACCGCGGAGACTCGAGCTCACTAAAGCTTTTTCCTTCATCATATAATAGAACTTTAATTACGGAAATAACTGTTAACCGTAAAGTATAATTAACTCCCATTTCATTAACAAGATAATAAGCGAGTGATATTTTATTAAAGGATTCTTATCGTCGAAAATTTGTTCTTCTCTCGCCATTGATTTTTTTAAAGAAAGTATAGAAATAGTTTAGAAAGTATAAGAAAAGATATAAATGTAAAAAGAAGTAAACAAAGTTTCATGCGCCGATTAAAGTTTTGAATTCTGCAATTATGTTTCTCTCTCTTTACGTTACATAATGTATAGAATTTTTAAAATTGCAAGTACTTCAGTACAATTGTACAAACAGTAAAACGAAGTTAATGAATCGAAGTTCTCGTTATTTCCGGAGTAAATCGAAAAGTTATAAAATATTTTTGACACACTTCTTATAGTAGAAGGAAAACATCGAAGTTTTGATGATGTTGTATCTCGAAAAATAGTATCTAGAAAGTTACGTGGATTATCATTGTTGCTTTAAATTTCGACTGTCTTGAAATGTTTGGGTCAAAGCAACGGGATAAAAAGAAAATGGACAATAAGACATTGTGACGAGGATTGCTTTTGCACGCTGTTTGTGTATCCACAATAATCCCATCGGTAATCCTGTTGAAACATTTCAGACGTATGTGCGAATTCTATTTTATACGATTCAACGTGAAATTAAGGGTTAATTTATATTTGTGCTCGCTCAAATGTTAATTATCCTAGGTGTATACACTTAACATAACAGCTTCCTATTCGAAATAATATTGCACCATGGCATTCCGAGATGTGTTCCTCTATACGCGTCGAACCGCACGACAGCAAACATTCCAACGATACAAATTAGTTGCAGACATACTGACAGTGCAATTAATTATAGCAATCTTGTGTATAGGTTGTACATGTAGGTTGTGTAACGCAGTGAAAGGACGCTAGCCTTAGTTCGAGAAAAGGGAAATTTAAATCTCAATAGAAGTGTTCCAGTAAAAGGGCGTACATTCGAAGAAATATTTCTTTAAAAGTGAAAGAGAGAGTGCGTTGCAATTTTGAATTGATTGCTAAAACTTGGCGAACGGACGACTCCTTGTGTATGTACTTACCAAGACACACAATATATATTCTACTACATTATTTCTAAGTACCAGGACGAGTATCGTAATAGGGAATCTCTACATCAGACAATACCATAGACTAGACAAATCAAGCAAGTAGGACGACGAAAAATGAACAAATCTTCATAGTCAAGGACCAACACGATGACACACTCTTAGGATACTCGGGAATTTCTACGCAATTTCTACGCAAATTTCAGGTCCACATTAAGACGATCTGTAATTTTCAGAGCAAGACAAATTGTCTTGCGTGCAATTATAGATCGTTTAAAATGAACCTCGCAGAAATAGTGAGAGAAGAAAATGAAACAATTGCTGATAGAGATAGAGTAGACTGCTGGGAATAGAATAGACGCATTCGTGCGATAAGATCAAAGTCAGACAGTAGAGTAAAAGCGCTCGAATAGATATGTACTTTCCAGGCACAATATATAATTTTCCTCAAAGTATACTGATGACACTTACGGGAAGCGAGATACGAACCACCGGCTGTCTTTTCGACATTTTCTACTGCGCCGTTTTTTCGACCGCGCGTTCTCGCCCCTACGTTGCGACATTCAGAGCTGCGTTCACACAGAAGAAACAACATGAATTTATACTACGCAATTGGACAACGTCGTAAAGTGGACGGTATTATAGGCAGAGATGAGTTAACTTAAGGGAAATTTTCAAGAGGATCGATTATGTAAACACCGGACCTGACGACATTCTGGGTTTTGAGGAGATGATTGAGACAACATTCACTATTGAAACAACATACATCATCTAAGAATAAAAGTGAGATATTTTGCGTAAGAATGCATTATTCAAGAGCATTATGCATGTTCATGTACCTTTAAAAACAATATCAATTTTTCATCATTTTATTTAACAGCACGCTTTGTGTTTTAAATATTTATATCTATTATCTGATATGTCTCCTTCAATTAAAACCGATAGTTATCGAATAATTTTTTATTAATAATCAAATCTAATCATTCGTCGAATTAAGATATTCAATTGCTTTACAATTAGTACTAATTGAAACTGAACTGCTGGTTAAATTAGCTCACAAAATTTCAGCAATTAACTAGAGATTAAATCTACCATAAAGTAGGATGTATCTAACGTTTCGCTATAGTTTCCAACGAGTATAGCAAACTTTGTCTGTAAATTGTAAGTAAAAGTACGAACGTTATATAGGGTGTCACATAATTATAAAAAATTGTATTAGTGTAAAATATTGCACCATTACAAAAAATATCTCACAATCATTGAATTCATCCTTTAGACTTTTTTCTAGATTCTATAGCAAGTTTAAAATCTTTAAATTTTAAGGATTTTTCTTAAACAAAAATGTCGTTTTTCAATAATTAACAATTAAAAATAACTGACAGATTGCTATCGGTAAACTAAACTGAACAAGAAAAAAAATTTTTTAATTTAAGTAGATTTTACTTTCATAGAAATTTTAAAGTTTAAAGTTTAATTACGAAATACATAATGTTACAAATCAGAAAAGTATTATAAGTAATGTCTTTCGACATTTTTATTAAGAAAAAATCGCCTCAAAACTAGAAACAGTAGTTGGAGTAATAGTTAATATATAGTTTTTAGACACCCTGTATCTAGTAGCTTCAAGCTATTCTCGCACAATGTACGTGCATCACAGCCCACATTAACGGAAAAGTAAGAGAAGCGACGTGTAACGTATAATCGTAGTAAGGCTTCGTCACTACCCATTTCACTCTTCACTCAATTACTGTCGATCATATTAAGAAAAGAAAAATCGATTTCATATGAAAATATTCTCAAAGAATCTACAGATAAAAGATATATTATATCTAGGGCATAGATATGCATACAAATATCTTGCACTGAATTTTTGAACGATCGTAACATAGAGTTATGAAAATTTTATATGGCCGAGACATTTCAATCGATATCTCACGATACACCGATTATGAAATAATGAGAAGTTGCTACGGTATACGAACCTTGAGGACCGTCGCGAGGTCTGAGGGGGTCCGGGCCGTGGATGCCTGAGTTGTGGCCCCGTAGCTCCGCTGATGCTGATAGCTGCAGAGATTCTTGTGAGCACTGGCCTGAGCTGTGTAAGCCGACACTGATAGCTTCATTTCTTCCTGTTCCCGATAAAGGTTCTGATACTCCCGACAATCTCGCGGGAGAGGCCGAGGCACATCCTGGATCCCTCGTGATATCCTTAAGCCACCGTGAAGGGCGGCACGTGGATAAATTGCCGCGCCGAAAGTTCCCGAAGAGTGAAGGAGAGAAGCGGAGAGAAAAAGACAGACTTTCCTCGAATTATATTCTTTCTCGTAGCATTAGTGTCGCCACTACTTTCGTTCACTACTTCTCGATCTGATCTCGGAATTCGCCTCTCCGCCACCTTGTCTTTGTAGTTTTTCGAATTGCCTCACGAATTTCTATCCGGGAAATCGCGAGGTCTTTGTGCTTCCATTTTCAGAAGCGAGCTCCTTTCTTCGTGCGACGACCGAGCCGTTCTTTTGATCAGCAGCGAGCGGCGCAGGGAAACACGCCGATGGATCTGCCATGAAGCTTGAAGATAATTCCTTGGCGCGCAGTTAAAACGAATGCCGGGTGAATGCCGGGAGAAAGAGCCTCACGATTTTCGCGAATTGTTTTGAAGAACGCACTCCTAGACGCGCTTTCTCCCCCCCGCCCCTCTTCTGTTCAAATGGATCTCGTTTCCGCAGGGCAAGATAACGATTGACTCTCGTTATCAATTTGCCGGCCACCGTGATAAAGAACGACGACGTTGTTTCGCTATCCTTTGTACTGACAGCTTCGCTTCTCGGTCGCTGATTTCCCGCGAGGGCAAAAATACAAGCGTATACGTGACCTCCCGCCGTCGCGTCTTCCTCTTTTCTCGCTGATGGCCCTTCCGGGTGGCTCCTGGTCGCCTCCAATGCCTCTCGACACGTCGCGCTCGGCTCGTTCCGCTCGACGCTTCAAAGCCCGATCGATCGCGACGATTGACCGCCGTGATCCCGGAATTCCCTTTGCCGTTTGGCCGAATCTCACACACGTCGCTTGATCGACCCTTACTTCCACTTCGTCGATCTCCCTTGACTTATAATTCAACTCTCAGCCCTCCGATACAGTCACTTCTTCATGGTGACGCTCTCTCCCCCTGTGAGATTCCCGTACAATGCCCGGATTACCCGATCGGATGCTCGATTAAAAAGTGTAAGATGTACGACAGATTAAACAGCGAGGGGATAAACTTTTCACCCCCGCCTTTCGTGTAACGGATATCTCAAGATTTTTGATACGTATTTGATGGGTGTCTCTTCTTCGATGTCGGCTCGACGATACTTCCAATCGATAGCTGTTTTCCGGCGACTTGGGAATCCGTCCTCCCGAGAAATGCGCTCGCACGTACCGCGTTCTCTCTCTCTCGCGTTGATTGGCAAACTTATATTACGCACATCTCCCCGTCGCTCGGCAAACATCACCGACGGCACCCTGTTTGCTGATTCGCGATCAATCGGCACGCTCGTGTCTAACGCGCGGATATGCGTTCGGTGGCACGTCGCACGTGCCTCTCAAGAGGAAACGCACGGGTACGCAAATCCTGTCCTTCCACGTTTGTGCGACCTCGCGTTCCTCCGATTCCTCTCCATCCTTCGGTACTGCTAATGCCTTCACCCCGTGAGCACTCGCGCGAACGATTCGAACCGGAAGTACGCCGGACCGCGATCTAACGAACCACTTCAATCGACCGGATTCTTTGGCGATCAGACCGTCCAATCGCGGCGACGATCGTTTACGTTACCGTTTACCGCCTCTTGCCACTTGTACATCACGACTCTGCAAATTTTCATAAGGTAAAGCCTATAAGATCCGTATGTATGGGTGTATATGTATGTGTATGTGTGTGTCAATCGTTCGAGAGAACTCGAAGGGGAAGCTGCAAAACGTCCGACCAGCTTAGCCGATCGATCGAAACGATATTTGTATTCCTCGTACGTTCCTTCCCCCTTCGTCCTCGCGATCGCTCGTCTTGCACGTAATTCGCAGCTTGTCTCTTTCTTCACCTCCCCCCCCCCGGGTTCGGTACTACAGATGACGCTTCACCGTCGAAACGAGGGTGGGACTGTATCGGGTTCAAACTGTCGTCGCACGTTGCTCGTAGATCCGTCGGTACTGAGGATGAAAGCTCTCTTTAATTCCCCGGTCGAAGCGAAAACGCGGATTATCCCCGTCGCGAATCAAGTTTTTCGTGGAAAAGAAGAGACCGAGAGACTCGTCGCGAAGCGGCACTTTGCCGAATTCTGCGATATCGCCGTGACGGTCCGAGAGTTGCGAACGATGGCCGCGCTCGCGATTAAGTAAAGTTTCAATACACCCGCAACTATAGATATCACACGCTACCGGAGTTCACGGGGGATCGTGGCGCTTGTGGCTCGTGGCACTTAATGTTTCAACGTACACGCGTACCTCTGATTATCTCACGAGGTAGGAGAGCGATAATGAAGCAACTTTATGCAAAGAGGTAACTTAATGTAGCAGCTTAGATATATATTTCGACCTACGCTCTTCGGAGATTTATGATGTGTGTATACACACACATATATATGTATTATATAAACATATATCTTTAAACACATAATACGAACGCACAGTGTGTACGTAACGGTTTTATGCTTCGAGTTTTACGCTTAATCTCGCAGTATATGTAACAACAATACAGCGGGGAGATCAATGTGATGCAATAAATGCAAGCTGATGAAGAATGCAGAACTAAAGTTCCAACCAATACGATCTTTAGATCTATAATGCACGGCCACACGTATGACCTATGATCTTTAGATGTCTGAACGGCACAAGTGTACAGTATAATACTCTCCGAATAATGCTCTCTCGAGATGCGCCATTCGTAATTCAGTTTCGCAACCGCAGAGGAAAACGGCCAACTGACTACACAAGGAGACGGTATTCAGCGTGCGGGAATTTCGATACTTCGATACGTGTGGGGGGTACAATTCGCGACATTTTGACGAATACGTGTGTGGCTCTACGGCTAGAATCGCGCGAATAGGGACTCTACTTCCTTTCTCACAGGACGCACAATGCCGCCGATCACCAAGGGCAGTTCAGCCCCGACAGGATGCGCCAACGGCCGTTACCGGTCGCCGCAGGAAACTGTCGATGAATGACATCGGCGTGGGATGAATGAATGACATATCGGTCGACGAGCGTGGCCCGTCGACGTCGGCGGGCAATCGCGTTAAAACGTGGACGCGCGGCGCGTTAAAATCCTCGCGGCAAAATCACCCTCGCGCCGCGGAAGATTGATCGCGCGCCAGTCCGACCGCGCGTATCCCGTGACCGGGTATGCGAAACTCGTAAAAAAAAAAAAAAAATATACTCGACCGAAACTGCCAGTGCGCGGACTGACTGACGTAGCGTTGGTTAGTACGGGCCGTAACTGGATTACGCCGTCAACGACGACACAGTCGGACACAGTTGAAGTGAATCATCGACTGGCCGCGTCGACCGCACCGCCGAGAACTCGCACGGCTCGCCCGCGTGTGTGCTCGCACCACGTACACTCGTCTCGCCGTAACCGGATTAAATATTATCATAAACTGCATCGCGCACGAACCGACGACGTGCTACCGCGCCGCGGACGCTCGCGATTGCCCTCGCCGCTGCGATATGCTTTTGAAACGGCAATTCTCAGCGAAGCCAGCAAATATAAAAACGTACCTGCTTTTCCGTATACAGCTCTCTTGCCGATTCAACGTAATGTAGAAATTAACTAACTCTATTCCAATTTTATCCAAAAATTATATGAATCGCATGCGAACGATAATTGTTCGAAGATACTGCTTTAAAATTAACTTTTTGCTACTTTATTTCGGTAGGTGCACTTATTTTCATTGCTATATGTAATATACTTTTATATGTGTGTATACATATATATAAGTATCTTTTATACATATATATAAGTATTTTTTATATGTCTATAATTTAGTTTATTCCAGTTGAGAAAAGCCACTATTGCACGAAATGAGATTTTATAATTCAATTCGTTGAATCATTCTTCCCACATCGTAATCTATTTTATATTGCACGTATAAACCTGTATTTTTGATAGTTCTCATTTGAAAGATGTTTTACAGATTTAAAAATTTTGTTAATGTTCTTTTGTTTCTTTTATTTTCCTGCAAGCACGTCCGCCTCAATTTAAAAGAAATTAAAGTCGCCGTCTCCTTTTCGTCTCTTTTTTCGTATCTTTGAAACGAACGCGGACACGTTGAATGGCGCTATCGATTACTCGAATTGATTACAAAGAGAAACCAGGATGAAATATATCGGCAGCTGCTTGAGAAAGCTCTACGAGAGCTGTACTGAGAGGAAAGATACCTGATCAAGGAAAAGAAGATACAAGATCTCTGCAAGCGCATCGTTCCTATTCGCTTTGAACTTTGAGTTATGCATGACGTTATATCGAAGGGAGAAAATTAAAATATTGTACCTATATGTAGATAAAATTGTCAACGATAAGTATAGTAAAATAATAATTAATCTCGGTATACATACATGATATTTATAAAATTTTAATTCTTCAATGCCAAACGTGCGATTTGAATATAATCATTTAGAAAATAAAAAATTAAAGTTGATTTTAAAAGACAAAAAGAAGAATGTTCATTAATAACAATTAAAAGCAAGATTCAATTACGTTTACGTTATGTAATTAATGTCAATGAAAGTGTGGAATCCACGGCGAATGAAACCGAAGAATAAACGCCGATTAAGAAACGAGTTCGTTCTGAAAACAATGGGAACAACTCCGATCTTTTTCATCGCTAACTTGGTCAAATTAAAACGAAAAAGGCAGCGTTATAAAGGAGTTTATAGCCTGGCTAATCTCTTACGAACTCTTTTTTTTTCCTGTATCTTTCGTTGGCCGCGATCACACTCCCACAAAGGAGATCCAATTCCACGGCAGCTCTCTTAAATATTGGTTTACGCGATTATGCCCGTTTTCCTCTTTCTTAAAGTCTTTCATCGCCGTACCGTTTAAAATGGAGAAACTGTTGGACCAGATCCAATTATAACGTCGCTTCGCTTCCTAGATCTAAAGCTTTTTATAACCCATCCGGCCACGGATGCCTTATTTTAGAGAAATCGCTTTGAATTAATGATGCGGCACCGCGAGGTTGATTTCGCGATATCTTCGTTCGTGCGTCATGCATCGTCTTTGCGTGCACCGGGGTGAGAATGTAATTGTTTTACGTCTGTTCTTCACTCGATAATCAAATATCGGTAACGAATATAAAGGGGAGACGAGTCAAACAGATCGTAACAGAGGACAGAAGACGTGGAGAGAGTGAAATGTCAAGCGACGTTCGCGTCGGCGATAAAAGCCGTGATGACACAACACGAGAAAACGACTTCCGATTACGGGATCGTCGTAACTTTCCGCAAGAACGCTCATAAAGACCGAGAAAGAGAGAATTTTCACTTGCAAAATCATCTTAATACCAGTAGAAGGACGGAAGCTGGCAGGGCTTACGTGACGGCAGGGCGGATTTTAATGACGAAGCTACAAAGTGGCGGTATAATTCGATCAAATATAGACCGTCGCGCCCGTGGATCGTGCCCCTCCGAACGCCGCGATCGCACTTACGACGAATATCGGGATCGACACCGCGTTAAAGTTGCCCGGCGGGGCGGACCGCTCGAAACCTCGATAACTACTCGGGGATGTACTCGATCGCTAATGGACGCCACAAGACACCGGATCCCGCGGAACGGACGGAGACCATTTCAAGCGAGACGCGCGCACCAATCTTCAAGCCCACCTCGAGGGAGAGATCCGCGAGCAGCTGTCGGCACAATTGCGACGATCGCCGGAGCTGTCCAGCTGGACGATGGATCACGGCGGGTTCAGGTATCGCGAGCTCCGATCTCCCGCCGTCCCCTCCGTGACTCGTGGATTCGGGATCACCAGCCGGTCGTGTCGATCGTCGATCCCCCGGCGGACCCTGTCGCGGAGACCGCGACGTCGGTGGATGATCGCCGACTGCCACCGACAGCGACCCCCCCGATCTCTTCGCCGATCTCCCACGCGGTCGTCGCGACGCCGACGTGGAGCCACTCCGATCCACCGTCGTACCGGTCGAGATCGGGACCGGTACTTTCTTCACGCACGTGTCACGCGACCCCCGACGACGAAAGTCACTAGGAGACCGGTAGCGACCCCCGCCTGGCGAGTAGCACGGAGGGTGTTAGAGAGAGGACGTCGGGACGACAGACGACGTGGCGGGAGGATCGTGGCGACGGTGGTGGGGTGCTGGGAGCGACGGGGGAAGAAGAAGACTCGACGGGGTGGAAAGCAGCCGAGCGGGCGAGAAGGGGTGGTAGGGAAACCGGCGGGCTCTCCGGGGGAGAAGAGTCGTATCGGCGGAAGGAGAGGGCCGCCGTCCCCACCGCGCCGCTTCGCATCCGCGGCTTAAA